>VOQZ01000631.1:0-56695 GCA_008079305.1 Phytophthora palmivora
TTCTTGGCGTTCAAAGCGTATTCAGCCCACCACACGTTGCGAGTCAATGAACTCGGACTCCCACGGCTGCAAGTATCGGAACAGGTTCGGAATCAACTGGTCCTCCTCATGGGACATACCCGAGCGAAAGTGCGTCACACCCGCCACCGTCTGTTTGCTTTGAGTATCGAAGGTCCGACTGGGAATCAGAACGTGACCCATTGACAGCATACCGAGACCACCCAGTTCCTTGGGAGTGTAAAACACCACCGGAGGGAATCGGGACGGCATCTTCGAGTTCAAGCCGATCTTGATACGTGTCTGAATCTTGTTTTCGCACTTCACTAACAGGTCTAACAGCTCTTGCGTCTGAACGACAGATTCACGGTAGTATGTCATCAAGCCAATCAGAGCTGAGTTCCACTTGTTTGCAACCTTTGTGAATGTCGTACTACCAGAAGACATCAAAATTTGACGAATGCGGTTCTCAAACGAATGCAGCGACTCATCGTCCACGCGGAGGTATGCCTGTGCTGTGCGCTCCTTGGTGGTCTCATTTTGAAGAATCCAGACGCCATCCTTGTGAGTAAATTCGGCATCACCGCACGAATCTTGGGCAAAATCCGCACTTCAAATCCGCACATGTTGAACAACAAATTCGGGTTATCCTTTGAAAACACTGACACAAAGCTGTTGTCCCATTCGAACGTTGTCATCGATCGTGGCAGACGATTCTTCATATCCCAGAATGTTGCCCTTCCAAGGTTCACATCGTGCTTCATCAGCCTCATACGTGCATCACGAGCCACACACTTCTTGTTGTTGTAGCCGACCACATTCTCGTTGTTTGGATCGGGGTGTTCTGTCAAATAGCGCTGAATCAAATCACGAGAATCATCAGCGTCAAACCTGAATAGAACATAGATCTTGTCAATGTAGCGCGTGTACAATCGAATCGGATGCCTAGTCTCCGTTGCAGTGTCCTTGAACGACAGATACTCGTTCGGGAGCTCAGGCGGACCCGCAATCTCAGTTGCACGAGTAAGTCCTACAAGAGCAGATCCAAGATTAAGCCGTAGTACTGGAAGATAAATGAACCGAACTGCAGTCCACGAATGAGACCGTACGAGTTCGTGTGCATCATGTCCTTGTATGCGATGACAATATTGTTTTTCGCAGTCATGTAATCGGCGATGTTGTGATCCAGAATCAATCGTAGGAGTCTGTTCAGCAGCGTTAAGTCGATCTTCTCGTAAACCTTTTCGAGCTTCGATTCAAGCATCACCACGCACTCCTCCTCGGACGTATCCCACACCTTGTGCAGGTTGTTAACTCCTTGGCACCACTTGTAAACAAGCAGTGGAGGCGGTTCCGAGTCGCTTGGCTTGATCCAGCACGGGAAGAGGTGGCGTTTATCAGCTTCATACCACAAATACTGATCAAGGTACGCGTCCGTGATCTTCTCCAATGGTTCAATGTCGTACACAGGAATCAGATGACTGTACAGATCCATAAATTGGATATGAACCTCCTTGAAAGCGCGCTGGGTAAGCAAGTGTCGCTTGATACGCGACAGCGCTTCATGGGGATTGTCGTAAGCCTGTTCGATCAGACCAAGCTCTTCGCGTTGAGTTTGGTTCAAGCGATTATTGACAGAATAGTTCTCTTTCAGCCGTTCCAATGCAAGAATAAGAAGCTTGGTATCGTGCTTGTACGAAAGCGGTGGGAACGGAATGGGAGCAAACTTCCGACTTTCCAGCCAATGTACAGTGGTCGTGTATACCGCAACAGCTTCCTCGGCAGATACGTAGGGACCATCCTTGAGGTAATTATGCTGACGTTCTTGTTCCGCCTTGAGCCACAATCGAGTCAGACGACCCAAGTTCTTCTTGCAGACAGTCTTGTCTACAGTAGCACCGCGTTTGATACGCTCACGGTTGTAGTGTGCCACATTGGTCCACCAGTCTGCCTTCGACTTTACATATCGCAGAATCATGTTTTCAATCGGAGCAGGCAAACCTGGCACCTTCCATGGGATGTTTGCCTTCCAACTGTACACACAATTACAACGCTAATGTTAAAAAGCAAATACAATCATTCGTATGCCAAACAATCAATACGTACCAGCGCCATGCTTCACTGAGATGCGCCATGATCGTACGCGACTTGTTCACCTTAACGCCTTCTGGCATCATATCCAGATATCGTGCATCACAGCAGCACGTAGTTCCAAATCAAAGTGACTTTCCACACGTTGCTTAGTGACGGTCTTTGCGATGCCCTTCGAGTGACGACCCTCAAACTGGCGCGCTAGCAGGTTTCCAAGCCATCGCTCAAGCAACGGCACGATACCTCGCAGGAAGAACAGCCACACACGCCAGCCAGGAGCCCAGAAACCACAGCCAGGTCCTTTGCCGACAGGTCCTGTGTTAAATCGGTAGTAGATCAAGTGCTTCAAGTCTTTGCACATGCGAACCTGACGCATAAGACGGTACTTGTATCTGTACATACCCGTCAGCTGACCGACGTGAGCAAAAATATACTGCAGTCCATCAGCAAGTTGAAAAGCATCAACGTTACCCAACCGATATTGGACGTGTGCATCCACAATCAGCTTTGTCAGACGCAGAATTTCTCGAGTCAAGTGGAAGGCATTACCAAAACGCGACTTCTTTCGTTCCTTGGTCGTCAGCGTCTTGATAGGTTTTAGATTGAAGTTGTAATCCAAGTGAAGGTAGTTCAGGTTCTTGCGGTGAATCAGTAGGTTCAGCATATTATATCCCTGACGACACACTTGAAGTCCAGCTTCAACCCAGTCCAATTCGGTGCTCTG
The DNA here is from genome assembly GCA_008079305.1 of Phytophthora palmivora. Taxonomy (NCBI): domain Eukaryota; phylum Oomycota; class Peronosporomycetes; order Peronosporales; family Peronosporaceae; genus Phytophthora; species Phytophthora palmivora. The sequence goes on from VOQZ01000631.1 coordinate 2,813, forward strand.
GAAAAACTTTGTAGATTTTAATGACTTGAACAGATACCTCTTGTTCAGCGCCTTCGGAGGGCGGTGATGGAGAGAGTTCAACACCCAGCACTTCAGCAGCTTCTGGTAGCTGACACGAACCTTCACAGGTTGACCCTGCGGACAGTGCTCCTGGAACCACTTGTTGACCAATGGTACATCGATAGCACGGCGTGTTCGACCTGTACGTAGATTGAACGGCCTCGGGGCCCAATACAAAGCAATACCGTTCGCTGTTTCAGGGGTGTACAGAGGTTCATCCGTCAGAAGTGGGTCGAATCCCATGGGTAGCTGGAACTCGTCATCTTCATCGTCTTCTTCATCCTCGTTGTTGTTGTCCTTTCCAGAGCGGTTTACTCGGAAATGAGAGATCGGGTTCACGATCGGGTCGAAGTAGAATGCCGGAAGGTCTGGGTCTTCTGCTTTAATGTAGCACAGAACTGGTGTGTGATACGGCTGAATATGCACCGAGCGCGGTCGGCTATTGTACAGGAATGGGAATGCCACTTTGTACTCAGTTCGAATCTGGTGACGGATAATAATCTTGTTAATATCATTGAACTCGTTCCAATCCTCGTCATCCTCGTCCAAGTCGCGATACAATGGTTCAAACTTAGGTCCACCGGGATCGCCACATTCAATGCCTTTGCCGTAAAAAACGACTTTTTATCAAACAAATACTCATAATTTGGGTCAATCAAGTCGCTCATCAATTGTCCCGCAAGACGATGCAAATTTGCCATAATCGGCACAGGAAGTCGCCATTTGCGGTAGCTCGGACCATTAACGAACTTCGAGTCCACCAACGGTTTCGAGTCATAAAGCCACTCAATCACTGCTTCGTCATCTTCTTCATCCAGTTCCATCGTAATGCTCTCAGACGGTTCAATATCAAGGATATTATCTCCATAGTCCAGTGGTGGTTCCTCATCATCAAAAGGAGGGAAACGCATGCGTTTAAAGTGTCGACGATCGCGTTTTTCACGTCTCATCATGATCCACATGGTGCCCCACTGCGCAATGTAGACGGGCTCAATGACCCACGGGATCTCATTCACGAATGTGATGGCACCTGTGATATGGTACAGGACCTTGACATCTTTGACCTGTTCCCATGGCATGGGCATGTTCTCCAGCAGCTTGAAGATCGCATGGGGAACGTACTTAAGCGCCCCTAAATACACGCGCTTATCGTGGCGGAACTTCTTGCTGCTCATGTCTCCGTGGTCCTTGATGATCTTGCGCACGTGTTCAGGCGGCATGTCGTCTTTCACGGACTCTACGAAGCCGAATTTGCGCTTTTCTCCGTATCGTTTGGCGTTCATTTTGTTCCAGCGACGACTGCGCTCCTCCAGCATCTTGTGCTTCTCCTCGGGGGTGAGGAAGGCGGCTGTGCCGTTCAGTCCATTGCTGTGGCCGTTCGGGAAGATCGCGGCGCCTGTCATGTCCACGTCGGCGGCTCCAGGAGGTGCCATCCTCGCTCCGTTGTCCCCTACTATCGCCACTTAGTCGCTTTTGTATGGGTGGCGAGCGTTTGAGGTGGACCTATGCGAGAGAATATTTTAGATCGTTATGCTGTATTGAAGTGTGTACATTTAGTGTGTATACTTAATGAAGGATCAGTACGAATTTTGTTTACTTAAGTTAGATCTTACAGGGTCAGGAGATGGCGAGTCCCATGGCGACAGCGAATCGGTCGCCACCGTCGGAGGAGGTGAAGGCGGTGGAACGAGAGATTCCGATCAGGTTGACGTTGGGTGCTGCGGCGTTGTCGCTCGGCGTGGCGGGGCAGTGGGAGCTTGGTGCGTTAAACTAGGTACAATGGAATGCGTAAACGGTAGCTGATGGCGTCTTGTTTATTGCTACAGATCACACGACGTTGCAGAAGGCAGAAGAGCGTGCTCGTGTGTTGGAGGAGCGTAACGCAGTTCTGGAAGCGGAGAACACTGAGCTACGGGACAAATGTGCACGCATGACAGAGGAATCCAACATGGAGAAGTTCAAGTGCCAACTGCTGGTCGAAATGGTGCGTCCAGCGTCTATTGTACTCACTTTGCTTGTAGCTAATTGCAGTGGTTGCAGTTGGCAGTGTCGAGTCTAGATGAAGAACGCACCCGAACGCAAGCGGAACAGGAGAAGGCGCGTGCAGCGAGCATGAAAGCGGATGTGGTGGCGTTGCTGGAGCAAGCGCGCGCCCAAGGACTCGACGTACGGAAGCTCAGCGCTGCTCTCACTGCTGTGCCACAAGGGATTGTCTAGCTAGCTAAAGAGAGAGATAGACCGTGTAACGGTGGCCGGATTCAATTGCGGATTTTGGATGTAGCCATCGAGTTATCGCACCACACCAGCTGAACCTAAGAGTTCAGTGGTATACAAAACCTCATACAAACCACCATATGATCCCTATTCGGGAAGAGGCAGGCCCCATTTCCCAAGTCGCGTCAATAAGTTATCGAGCCATGGGCGGGTGTTCCTCCAAGGGCGACCCGAAGGACTACGTCGCGCATGACACGCGCGGACCCGTGCCCAGCTCTGGCCATCGTCCGGACAACCAACACGAGCGTGGACGGCCAACGGATGCTGCGTCGGAGCGAACGGACCGGTCGAACCGGCGGCCTAACAACAACACGGTGGACTTCCAGGAGTTCAAGGACAAGGAGAAGAATGTGGTGGAGACAATGCTCGAGAGCAACAAGGGACTGCGTATGGCCGAGATCAACTTCAACGACCTGAAACTGCAGAAAATTATCGGTGCTGGTGCCTTTGGGGAGGTCATCAAGGGCACGTACTGCGGCACGCCTGTGGTGGTCAAGCGTATGCTACGAAGCAAGATTACGGAGGACAATTTGCGCATGTTTGGCGACGAAATTCAGCTCATGATGAACCTACGTCATCCCAACATTGTGCAGTTTATTGGCGCTAGTTGGAACTCGTACTCCAACATGTACGGATGGGAGTGAGGACTGTGGAAGTGTAGAACCTGGAACTGACTTGTGTTCGTTGTATACCGTTGTAGCTGCTTCGTGACGGAGTTTCTGGAGAGAGGAGATTTGTTCGCGGTACTGCGAAACCCAGAGAACAAGATGACGTGGGCGAAACCCATTTTACGCATGACCATCGACACTTCGCGTGGCATGGCCTACTTGCACAGTATGAAGCCCCCTATTATCCACCGTGACCTCAAGAGTATGAACATACTCGTTAGGTAACGACACAGTGGGCTTCTATGGAAAAGGAATGCCGTTCTGACATGTCCCTTTGTTTGACCATGTGTATTAAAGCTCGACGTGGGGCGCCAAGGTGAGCGACTTCGGCTTAAGCCGTGAAAAGTCTGTGGACGAGACGATGAGTGTGACCGGCACACCGCTGTGGCTGCCACCTGAGATGATCCGCGGAGAACGCTACACGGAGAAGGCTGACGTGTACAGCTTCGGCATTGGTACGCTGCGTTCTTGGATATATGACCTTGGTTGACTGACCAGTATCCTATGATTAACAGTGCTGGCGGAACTGGACACGCGCAAGATTCCGTACCACGATATTAAGGCCAAGGGAGCCCGCAATAAGAAGGTGTCGGGCAGTACGCTAATGCACATGGTGGCATACGAAAATCTGCGTCCATCGCTCAGCAAGAACTGCATGAACAGCGTGCGCGACCTATACAAACGCTGCACGTCCGACGACCAGTCGGTGCGCCCTACCTTCGAGGAGATCGTGCAGTTCCTCGAAAACGACGTGCGCAAGGAAACACTCGTACGCGCGGTACGTTGTTTGGGTTGTCGACTTCTGATATGCTTGGTGCCTGGATACTGATGACTTTGCCATACGTATACATTGCACAGAACGAGGAGATGAACGTAATCGAGGAGGACGGGTCGGACGTATCTCCCGAAGAGCTTGGTGTCCACCATGCCACACGCTACGTGGATTAAGTTTTATAACCAGCTTTTTGTTTTCTCTTGCTCAATGTCGCTTCATGTGCAAAATACGACAACAGAATAACAGGAAATGCGTTGATATTCTAACGCTACCGTACAGAGAAGCAGCAGCGAATATCGCTACGCTACATCATCCTACAGCTGCGACGAACTTACAACTCCGTCTTCTCGTTCTGCTTCTCCTGGAAAAACTCAAGGATGTTCTTGCGGAGCGCGAACAGCGTCTTCTTCTGGGGCGACACGTTGTCGTTGTCCAGCAGACCCTCGAGACGCTTGATCTCAGATTCCACGTACGAGGGACCCTTTGCGACGATCTTCTTAATGGCCTTGACGTAAAGCGCGCCGTACTTGGCATCGCTGCCCTCCAGGCCGTCAACAATAGTCTGCACCTTCTTCTGCACGTCCACAGTGATGTCACCGCTCTCTGAGATGATCACATCGATCTCCTCAACGCGTCCAGCCTCAGCCGTAAGGCCGCCGTCCTCAGTACGGTGCGTACCAGCGTGCTCATTGATAAACTCAACGAACGAGGCCTTGTCACGGCCGTTCGAGTAGTCCTCAGGTTCGTCCGAGCCAGGAGCAAAGTAGAAGAGCGTCGGGTATCCCTTCACATTGTAGCGCTTGGCTAGTTCCGTGTTGGCAGTGGCGTCCACCTTGGCAATGAGCACGTTGTCCTCGCCCTCGAAGATGGCGCCCACTTCCTCATACGTCGGGGCCAAACTCTTGCAGTGGCCGCACCAAGGGGCATAGAACTCGACAATAGCGTGCTTCTTGGCCTGGATAACCTCAGCGTCGAAGTCCGACTCGGTCAGGGCGACGACGTGGCTCGGGGCCTTAGCCACACGCACGTTCGTGCCGGCCTTTTCATTCAGGAAGTTGACGAAATCGTCCTCACTGCGTCCGCCCTTGTAGTCTTCAGGGTCCGTGGAGCCCACAGCGAAGTACTTGAGCGTGGGGAATCCCGTCACGCCGAACTTGGATCCCAGATCCTTGTAGTTATCGGCGTCCACCTCAGCCACCACGACGTTGTCCGCCTTCTTGAAGGCCGTAGCCACCGTCTCATACGTCGGCGCCATGCTCTTGCAGTGACCGCACCATGGTGCAAAGAACTTGACCAGCACGTGCTTGGAGCCGTCCACTACTTCGTCAAAGTTGTCAGGCGTCAACACCTTCACGTCCCCGGCTGTTACAACGCCAAGCGCCAGAGCAGCCATCGAAACTGCGAGCTTCCACACACCCATGCTGCTATTCGTCCTTTAGTCGTCCAAAGCTCGAATGACGTGGATCTTCGTTGACCAGATCGACGTTTTAAACACTTTGACTTGATTTCAGTAAAGACGTCGAGAATTGACACGTGGCGCGGAACGTCTCGTTAAGTACGAGGCAACATGGCTACAGAGCACTTGACGTCGCTGTCTTATTATCAGATCTATTCCGTGCAATGGACTTAGCTTCTCTCCACGCCAGCTTGTGTCTTTGCTCCACGAACTATTGCCTATCACCAATCCTCCAGCCAGATTTAACTGCGGCTTCTTCCTCCTTGCTTTCAATCCGTCTATCTGGAATGTTGGCTCGTCCCAATGAACACCACCACAAAACCTGCTACAGTATAGTCGTCTCGACATTTCTGCAGAGTTATTGTCACTTAGGCCGATGCCATCTCGGACAGTGTACTGCGGAGCTTATCAGCAAAATTCTGACTGTCCATAACAATGCCCTTCTCGGACGGGCAACTCGGAACACGAACGCCTCCTGATGAGCTCTGCATCTTAACCGAGTGATTCTGATGGATACAAAACAAACGCATGTTAGAGACCCAAATAAAGACTTAGTACCAAACATCACATCGTACCTCCAGAAAATAAATATCTACGGCGCAGCGGTCTCCATAAGACAGACGAACCTGCGTTTGCGATCGCGGAATCATCACCAGTTCAGCAGGCACGAAGGACTTGTCATCACCACCATACGACTTTTCAGCGTAGTAATCCTTCTCTTCACCGGGGAGCTTAAACTTGTACCCCAGCTTCATTCCCTTGCCGCCCATTTTGCCCCGACCAAAGGCCTTGGGACCTCCATTTGCTGCACTATCCTTCGAATCGGGTGGGAGGTCTTGGCGGTAGTATTTAGCACAAAGCATCTGGGACTCTACAACACTAGACAAGATGCCCATCGGGATGCATGTGCGCTCCAGAGCTTCGACAAACTGAGCTGGGTCGCTATGTCCATTTAACGCAGATTGGATGAAGTGCATCAGCGGGTGCTCGGCCTTGTGGCTATAGTTAACCACGAATCCCATTTTCTGCTTGAACTGCACGGTCACACGGTACGTCGTTATGCCATCCGGTGATGAGCCTGCCGCAATGCAGTGCCTTGGGTTGGGTGCTCGGCAAGCTAAGACAATCGCAAACGGATCAGCACTTTCCACGTAGAAATGGCCGTCATCCTTGATGTCATTCGTGTAGCGTCCAACGGCAGTTAGCATCTTCTCCAATTTCACGGCTAGTTCACAGAGTGGTCTCACTACGCAGATTAGCTCAACCATGAACATTTCCAGCGGGTTCTCACTGAAAAGTTCACTCGTAACCAACGTTGTTGGGTACTTGAAGATCAGCTGACCTCGTTCATTGACATAGTGTGAGCGCTCCGATAGCAAGTGTTCTTTTGGTTTATTCGGAAGAATAAACTTAAACGGAGGCGACGTCAACTGAAGGCACAGCTCGAACCCTCCACCATGCTTTAAGTGGCCTTGAATAGCAATAATCTTCAATGGATCTGTGTTGACCTTTTCGGGGAAAGAAAGTGTAACCACTTGACCGCCTGTGCCGTTTCCGTTTGATGTTCCAGCTTCGCCAGAATACCGAATCCTCGATTTGCGCCGCCGAGCAAAGTTCACAAAGTGTTGTAGTTGAATCCTCTCGCTGCACATGTTAATTGCGTGCAGCAACACCGACGCAATGTGCGGAACAAAATTGCGAGAGACTGCTTGATGCTCGGCATCATCCAGCCAGTAGCCAGTGCTTTCATGTACTCCACCTTCGAGGAGCACTTTTTTCGTTGATCTCATGTTACTCCCAACTAGTGAGTTACCATTCGAACCATAAGGTCGCTTTCGATTGCTGCCACGAAGACCATTTACAACAATTTCGTTGTGTCGAGTGACGGACGGATGCAAATCTTCCTTCTTGAATGCACCAAACCGTTGAATAAACTGCACACCTGAAGGCTGTCCTGGCATGCCTGCACTGGTTTGAAGTAACGAGAAACAAGGTAAACGTACGTACTCCTCCACTTCCGCAGCTTCATGCACACTTCCGTTAATACCTTCCACTTCGCCATACTTATCAATCTCGATGACCAGGTAGCACGTAGACTCCTTAGATGATGTCAATTGGAAATACAGTGCCGTGTCCGAGATAGTTAAATCTTCGGTCTGTCCGCCATGCTGCTGTCGGAAAGCGAGATACCGTTCCCAATTCAAGTTAACATTGCGCAAGACATCAATTCCTTTAAAGGAGGAGCCAATTTGTGCTACTTCGTCAGCCACAATCTCACACAAAACCTTCCGAACACTGGCGTGAATCATTTCATTAGATTTGTCACCCTTCCCATCACCGGAAACCAGTGCAAAATCATTCGGAAACGACTTGTCAACATTGCTCCCCAACTCGATTTTGCATTGCGTGTTCAGTATCCGTTCCAGTTGCTTCACTGTGACGTAAAGCGCTGAATGTTTAGCCGCAGCAACTGAACTGACAATAAATCGACCCTCGCGAATGTCAAATGTCACTTCCAAAAACTGCTGAAGCCCTCCAATATCTGCCCGTGCGATCCGCAAGCTTGTGTCCGAGCAGACCATGGCGACGTCTTCCCCAGAAACCAATTGTGTCGAAGCCTTCTCATCCGGAGAGTCAACTACAAGTAGTCTCCCTATGGAGAAAAGAGCCGCCGAAACATGGGCGCGCATGGCTGCAATAAACATATTTTCCGTACTCAATAAGAACATATTGGATGGTACATCCAACGCGCTCATCAATGACGCATACCCTGGTAGATTCGGCGGAATCGACGGACTAAGGCTAACAGAAAGGAGTTTCTTCCCATTTGGGTCGAAACCCAGTCGAACGCACAAACTTGATTCGGGATACGGCAGCCCAGATCCCTTTCGAGCTGATGTTAGTGGATCACTTAACTGTTGAATCAAACGCTGCTGCTCCGTTAGTGCCTGAGTCTCCTTCCGTGTACACGCCTTAGGCCAGTAGCAAATATCCAGAACATTTTGGTCGCGGTGGTGCTTAATCATGATGCGATTCTTCCAGCGGCCTTCCATCAGCAATTTTCCCTGCGAAGCTAAAATCTGCAGCGCAAGCGATGAGCAAAACTCTCGCATAACCATGAATGCATCTACAAACGGTTTCTCCGACTTGTTCATGGCGCGCTGCACAAGATTCTTCAAGTGATTGTAATGTGCAGGGTTTGGTGCATTCGTACGAATAATGCGAAGTGCACTTGTTGACGCTGCTTGTGAGTGGTCTTCAAAAGCCTGCGAGTCCGTAAGTGCCGTATTGACACTGATAACTCTCCACTTGGCATCCTTCTCTTTTCCCTGAATGGTCAACACAATCTCAAACTCTCCTTCCGCTTGACACGTGACAAACCCTCCCTCCAGCTTAATATTGGAAAATTGCTCTGGAATTTCCGCCTCAATGAGACGGAATCGGATAATATCCGCCACCTCTGTAGCTGCCTGTTCCGTATCCACCTCTGGTAATTCGCGCGGAAACATGGCGTTCTTGATAATAGTTGGCAGCCGCAGATAGCTGCCCCCATACAGTACGTCCACAGCCGTACTTAGGTCATACCGTCGCTCTTTGGCGCGATTAAGATCGGCATGCATGAAGAATAGTCGGTCATTGGTCTCGTTCACGTTGTTACGGTACGTCTGCGTCTGCTGCAACAAAGAGTCACACTGTTGCAACAATGGGGACTGTACTGACCATTTGAGAATCGCTAGGAGCTGTGCGAAGCGCTTGCGGGAGCTCTGCAGATGTGCTAGCAGCGGCTCGCGACGCTCGTCCTCTCGCATTGTGGGTAGCTGGTGCATGAGCGTACGGAAATCCTCATAGCTCTTGTCCACGGCGCGATGCACGAGTTCAGACGCCTTGACGCTAGTGCGTTCGGGCGGTGGGAAATCACCCATGTCGATCTACACTCGGCTGGTCTGATAAGCGTGTCCTGCTGCTATTTTGCCACGGATCCAGTCAATTAAGACGCGGAAATAGCTCTCGATCGGACGCTTTTTGGGCGGGACGCGGCGTTGTTAACTCCGTCACGCAGGCCTGTAAATGGAGCAGAAACGCTGCTTAATCGCTAGCGGCTGGGATCCTTTGCCTCTATGCGGAGCTATGAGGCACGTAAGGCGGCGACCACACGCGCTTCTGTCTCCTCCCTCTGCGGGCTGGGACGCAACTTCACAAGTAAGGCTCGGTTTCCCCGCCCATACGACAAAAAACCTCGGGGCCAGACTCATGCGAGGTTTTTTGGACACCGATTGACACCTTCACTTTGGCGACCTACTCATGATAATGAAGAATTCTTATCTCCAAAATGTGGTGGTGACAGTCTATTACTTCTTTCATTTCCAAGTTAAAGACGACAATTACATGGCAAACTTAAAACTTGCCATGGTCTTGAGCTCATCGACACTTGACGCACGAGCACAAGATGCTTACTTGAACACCTTCGAGTCGGCAATGGGCTTGCCCTCCAGCTCGTCCTCGTTGCACCAGTAAGCGGCCACGCGAGCCTTCGTCTCGTCGTTCAGCTCCGCCTTCTTCCAAGTGTAGTACTCGGCGTCCGGGTTAGCCTCGATCATGTGCTTCTCCGAGTCGCCACGGAACAGCCAGCAGCCAGTGATGATGATCTCCGAACCCTCAGCACCGCACACGTCCATCACACCGAAAGCGTACTTGCGCATGGCCTCCGAGCGCTGCAGGAAGCCACCCACGGCATTGCACGTCATGAACATCTTGGTGTTCTCGCTGTTGTAGTTGTAGTCGCAGAACCACAGCGAGTAGCCCTCCGTATCCAGGTGCTCCCAGAACCACGTCATGGCGTCCGCCAGGTTCTTCGTGTTCGAGTACTGCACCTTCCACGCGTCTAGGTTCAGCGACGACGGCTTCTCGCGGTTCAGGATAGCCAGCGGGTGCTCCACCTTCTTAGGCTTGGGGGCCTCCTCCTTGGGGGCAGCCTTCTCCTTCTTTGGGGTCTCCTTCTTGGCCTTCTTGCCCGAGTTGTCGCCCTCAGCAGTCAGAGCCACATCGATGAGCGGCACGTCACCCACGACAGCCTGGAACTCCGGCTGGTTCACAAGGGTCGAGAACCAACGGTTCACAGCCGAGTACGGCTTACGGAACTCCTTGTCCAGAACGAACTTGAACGGGTACACGAGAGCCGAGGCGACGAAGATGTCAGCAAGGGTGATCTGCTCGCCCACCAGGTAGGTGCGCAGGTGCAGGTGGTTCTCAAGGGTCTGCAGAGCCTTCTTCACATCGGTCTTAGCCTTGGTGAGGGCGGCAGCGTTGAACTCACGCCAGCCCAGGATGGGGTACAGCCAGGCCTCGAGGGGGATCTCAAGCTCGTAGGCCGAAAAGTCGATCCAGGAGTCCACCTGGCCAGACTCAAAGAACGTCTTGCCATACAGACCAGTGTCGGCACGGAGGCGAGCCACGTACTTGGCGATGGCACCGCTCTCGAAGATCGTGCCCTCCTCAGTCTCGAGGATGGGGACCTTGCCCACGGGAGTCTTGGCCTTGAACTCCTCCGACTTGATCTCCTTGGCGAAGTCAAACTCCGGCAGCTCAATGTCAATGCCGTTGAACTCGGCAGCAATGAGCACCTTGAAGACGCGGTAGTTGGCGGGGTACGTGTAGAGCTTCTACTCAGCAAGAGCAACAGAAACAATTAGCGATGCGTTCTAGAGATTAAAAGAGCTGCGATTCCTACCAGAACCATCTTGTCGACTTGGAATGAAAGAAAGTAACGATGCTCCCAACGATTGGCTTGCGATGGATGGCCACACGCCATGGCACTAACTACGAGATGCTCTAAATAAATATTACACTTAAGTGGTATAGTCTGCTGTCACAAAATTACATTCATTATAGTAGGGTACATATATATAGTGGTAATATTTTTCCTTCAGCGCCGAAAGCGTTCACATTCGTGCAACATCCAGCTGTCTGTTAATGCAGTGGGTGTAGGAAATTGTGATGAGGTCACACGAGCACCTTGCTTGAGGGAGCGTACTATCAAGACTATAAAACTCCTAGTGAACGGCAGTTCACACTCCTGGTCTTAGGGGACTTATTAGCTAGTTTAGGTTTAGAACTGAATGTATTTATAGGTACGTTTAAGTTTGATCTGCAATACAAACTTATAGTTACGTTAAAGAAAATGTAACAATTAGTTAATTTTGAATTTGAGCTGGCGTGTAGTTCCGGTCCACTAACTTCACAATTTGTGATAACAGGTCATCGAGGAGAAGCAGAATTTGCTAGGTGACTTCTGTGGATGTAAAAGATGTGCGTACCCGTTGACTCGCACCCAATCACTTTCAACCAATACTACATTGTACTTCGACCGAATTGCACGTCGGCGAAGCGCAACGATACGCCCGATAACGCATCTTGTGATCGTCGACATTGAGATTGCACACTCTGCATCGACGCGAGGTGCTGTGGTGTACCAACAGGAACTCAAGTCATCATGTTTCTGGTTAGCTCCGGGTGGAGTCAAAACGCGGGCAGTTTCATGTCAGTTGTATCGATAGGGCACAGTTGTGGTGAATGGTAAATTAGTTCTCGTCGATAGTGGTTCTCCTCGATCTAGTATACGACTTAAGTAAGCTTTGGTTTGTGCTCTATAAAAAGCACCATACCCGTTTAAAACTAGAAGTGGGTACTTGTTAGATCGATATTTCGGTCTATCGTCGAACCTTCATGTTGTCGGTCGAATATTCATTGCCTTCTAGAGATTTCACGATACTTAGTCGAGATTTGTAGCTGTATCTAATATTTCAAAATCCATGACCACATAGATAGATCCCAGATCATAAGTCCAAGTCTTATGTCTTGGTCTCTTGTTAATAAGAGTCCTCCACATCATTCATCTTCACATATCCTGTTCCCATGTCTGTTCCCATTACAGACTTCCACCGCGGGTTCCAGGTCATCGCTTAACCCAGACATAATATCTCTAGATCACAGATCGTCCAGATCTGAATTTGGATCCAGATCACTGGATCTGGATGTAGATCCCCGATCGTGACCTTATATCGTTACCACTAAGCAGTCACGTCATTACGTAAATTCATCTTGTCCCATTTCTAGTACGCTGCCCGCCGAATTTGTACCGTAGTTACCTGTTCCTTAGACATTGCGATGATGTCAAGTCTACAGCTCTACCTCAGCTCCTCCAACCCGCAATATGATGGAGGCACACGGAACTACGAGCATACTTATGCTGATCTCATCAAGCACCATGAAATCAGTGGCTACACCCTGCAGCCGCAAATAAGGAATGATTACAGTACTTGATGGTCAATGATAGCTCTACCTGGACTGCCACGATGGGAGGAGAGAGCACCTTAAGGCTAGATTAATTAGATCATTTTTCAATTCGCTGTACGGTCAACAACTAGCTATACAAGCTGACTTTCGCCGGGAGTTCCAGCTCCCAATCTTTGTTGTACACGTCACAGACATCGGCCGCCGAGTTCATACCGCGGACCACCAGACGTCAACCGCTGAGGTGATTGGAGGGTACCGTCCAGCACCATTCTTTAGTCTTAGCTGAGACTAAAATTGATGTTTCCTACATTACACAAGGAGTATTCACGATGCGTGATTCTGTACATAATTGTTGTCCACCTACACTTATTTCGAAGGAAGTACAGTAAAGGTAAATTCCGGTTTTGAACAGTTGTAAAATGGCGTAAATTGTGGGATTCCAACGTGAAATAACCAAGTAATTCTTTGTTTCTCCTCATGTCTAGTAGTTTGGACCTAGAAGTACCATAGTGCTGATATATTAATGTAATTGGGACAAAGCCCCCTAATAATCGTACGGACATATACTTTGTACCCTACCTTATTACTTCAGTTACCCTTTTTACAGAACTTTTTACGGTGAAATAGGAATAGGGATAGGTCTTACAATTATATTTGTACACATACATGGGACCAATTTTGATCGAATTTACCTCCTTCTAAGGACATGAGAATTTACCAGAACTTAATATAGAACATGCAAAAGTCACCTTCGTCGAATAGACTAACAGTCGTTAAAGTAAGGACGACTTTTTATGAAACCTTCGTCGGGACGCTTTGTATCAGATACCAGAAGGTTATCTGATTCATCGATGCTTTAGGTATGATTTGGGAGTGGCGGTTTAGGGTGAGTAGTCGCCTCTGTCCGGCGACAAACTCTGATTAGTGAATGTAGTCGGTCAGGTTTCCTTGGATCAGCACCCAAATCTGATTGGGTTGGCGAGACGAGCTTCGTAAGAAGTCCGTAAGAAGTTAATGGAGAGTACTGACTCCAGTATCAGTACAAGGTACGATTTTAGATTGGATATAGTAGTAGATTAATGAAGCAACGTAGGACCCACTTCGGTATCCCATTTCGGTAAACCACAAGTACGGGAGCTGTGAACAATCTCACTTCTTTTTGGTCATCTGCCCAACACAATCAGTACGCAATGGATCTCCTGATTATCATACGCAGCAACAATTTGGATCAAATGGAACAAGAAGCTTGGAATACATTTTCACGCGTCACAGACTTGCGCATTTTTATCGCTACAAGACCTATTCTGATGTGCCCGTAACAATCATGATGTGTTGTCTTTGGGTGGAGCGATGGGATGGATGTCGTACCACACGTGTAATATGCGTGGACAACCTGAAATGCGTATGCTTTCCCAGGACAGAGGACATGGCTCGAAAGCTTCCATTGCTAGAGCAGAAGACAACATTCTTCAAATTACTGTGTTTGATGATCGCACTCAAAAAGCTTTTGACAAGGCCAACATTTTGTTTCGTCCTTGCGCAGTCTATGTCTTCCGTGGGGGCCTATGACGATATTGCGTGTGGAACGGTGCAGTATGAGTTCCGTAACCCGGATAAAGTGTATGAAGTTGGTTCACCAGCAACACTATAAACAGTAGCAATTGTCAGCGATCGAGTTTATGAATATCGACGTATTCAATACAACAGATAATGTGGACGAAGTAATGCTGTCTAAGAATCTTTAATGACGATGCTACTTCCGGACAGTTTTTACGTTCTTTGAAGTGGCAGGGTGACTGTTTCACTCGCCCTCTTATGAGGGTTATCCTGTCGGCATAGTATCGGTTGTAATTGTGCTGCGCCTAAGACAAATCAAGGAACAAGCTGAAAAATTTCGTCTTGTCTTGCAGACCACGACTAACATAATGAGTAAACCCGTACAATTTTGGCATTTGTGCATGAAATATCTATACGAAAACCCCAAAGAATTAATTTATTCTACAGAGTGTAGTATTGCGCTACTTTGTAGAACCCCGATACGCACCTATCAAAGAGGAATGAATATCGTTGAAATCCTACCAAAGGTTCAACGATGATTACATAAAATACTATCTCAAAAGTGCTGGCTTGCGTGCGTTGTCCAACAGAAGCTAAAATAGGTTTGCTGCAGGAAGTGCAAGACACATCCGAAGTTGTCATACAAAGTCGACAGCTCGAAGATCAAGCTACATTGATGATGCACAACCTTTTCGCTACTTTACACAAAGAAATTTCATGTACTTGAGCGAATAGCAATTTCTTCAACCTTAGAATATGCATTACGGTTGTTATGAAAAGCGACAAGTGCGCGTCTGCATATAAGAACACTGGGGCTGACATGAACGTGAACACGATGCTAATTTTAACATTTCGTAGTTATTGTGTAAGATGTCACTCCCGAAACGAACAGGAGTTCGTTTAATTTCCCAACGATCTCCGGAAATCCTTTACGCAGGAGCAGACAGGATAGTGATGAGCTGTTCTGTTGTGGTCCAACCTGCTTCCATAAAACAGTCGATTGAAGATAGGTGGATTACGCGTCAATGTGGCGTTTTCCGTGGTGAATCAAATAATTCTACAAGTTAAATCCACAAAATATGGATGTTGTTCTGCACCAGATTGCACAGTTGAACGCAAGTAGGCTGTTGGCACTACTGTATAGTGACCGTAAATCGCTACGAAATATTGACTTCGTAAAAAATGTAAACGCGATCGGTTTAGTAAAAGAATGAGAGCATACTCAACTGGTTGTATGTTTCACTTCACGAATCATGTTTGTTAATGGCTAGTGCTACATAGGGTATGAATTACAGCATGTTAAACCTATTTTACCTCCCCAACAGTTCGTCGTCGAAGTTCATAAGATCAACACCGCAGGATGTAAAAATACTTCGTGATTTCGGTTACTGTGATTTTCCCTTACCCCCCTCGATGTACAACGCGAACCCATCTAGTGGTATAGATTCCAAGTTGGTGATACTATTTCGAAGGCTAAGTCATCCAATGGTCACAATCAATTCATTTTCTATTTTGTAGAATCATGACGAAATCAAGAAAGTCCCTCGACGCGTTAAGACTGCCAAGAAAACCTTGGAAATGCTAGCTAAACCCACTTCCCAAGAGCTAGTGTCGAGTGTGCACAAGCAGCAAACACTTCTTGATCAGATAGAAGAGATAAATTCATATATCTGACAAGCACGACGAGATGAAACTAGAAAGTGCATCCCTGATACCCAGCTTCTTCCACAGAACAAACGCTATAGAGAGTCTCAGTCATCGTTTGTGTCAACCGACACCGTCAATCTTGAGTTTGACAAACAAGATATGGGAAAAAGAGTAGCATCCAATATCAAAATTGTCAGAATGTCTAACAATTATCCGTCATTGCATTTTTGAAAGTGTCGACGAATCTTCTATCTGCGTATGCAGTAGCTGTGGCGAGTTGACAAACTCCTTGAAGACTATATTGAAAGAATATAATCCCGAAACTATCTTTTTCGAAATGATAGTGACAAGGTGGAAATTATAGCAGAAGGCTTTGCTCCTACGACATCCATTAATAACATAAAGAGTATTTAGCTATGTTTAAGATGCAATACATCAATTCGCGCGCGAAAAACATCAAAGTTTAGACGGGCTATTGGATTTAGAAAGAGTGATATGCCTAGCTGGCTTGCGATTTGAAATCGAAGTCTGAAATCGAAGCAATACTTATTGGTCTGTGTATTTTATTTACTACGTGCGCTAATTGCTATCGTGATGGCCAGGAATTTACCAGAGGCAATGCGAAAAACTATTGGAATGTACCGGGAGAAAATGTGCGAGAACTCTCTCGACCAGTATATTCGTGTGGCGTTGCGCTTGCTAAAGACAACTACTGACAATACATCAAGTTACTTTCGTGTACGTCTGAAGTTGGTACGAGAAGCTTGGTGTGACTAATCTCAAATAACACGTTGTATAAAGACATTCGGATCGTCGAGACAAACTACAAACTTTAGAAGACGTTAGTATTGAGCATGCTGTCCCCAGGATTACCGTAACAGAAGCAGAAGTACATGAACATCAAGGTACTCAGCAGGTAAACGAGCCCCGAGACCAACATGAGATTGGTAGCGATTCAGTTACCAGTACTGATCAAACATGTTGCGCAAGTTGTAGTAGCCCACAACATGATAGCGGTCTACACACCATAAATAGCGCCAATTTTGATAGTAGAGATGCTTGTACTAACAGTAGCGTGGTGAAGCTGAGAGCGGTTGAGGTGAAAAGAAGAAGTGAGTTATGTTTGAGAGTTTAGACAGCAACGCACTGTCCTGGGAATGACTGGTAGATAGGAACTACACTACTCTCCACTATCGCTATAGTGAGATCTACTATTATCATGATAGAGAGGATTTACTGTAAAAGATGCTATCCTTCACACTCCCCCTGCATCTTTGCATAAGTGTCCGATCTAACTAATAGATGTGATTTCGCAGGTAACCTGAAATTGAGGCAGAGACCCTCAGTCCAAATTTGTCCCACGAAGGAAGCCACCACCTCCGCGGCTCTAACGTTGAGCCGTAGTTATTTGCGGCGAAGGAAGGCTGGTTTGTGCACGCCCAGGGCTTCAGAGCATCCGCCACTCCGTCTGTATCTGCGATATTGATCCACTTACCAAAACTAGAAATCTGGGTATTCTGTGATACTGATACTTAATGGGCATCAGAATAGGATTTATAGGGATCCTGACCCGAGTCAACAACAGTTTTAGGACCTAACCGAATACTTGTCTTTTTTACTCGTGATTGTGAAGGGTCATCATGACACGGAAATCTGGTGTTACCATCAGTTCGATTGCGGCTGCTACTTCAGCAACAGCATCCTCACGACCAAATGAAAGCGAAATTCAAATGGAGATTGAAGAGAGCGAGCTTGCTACCCTCTAAACAACTTTAAGTAGTCGTCCAGTCAATACAAAAAGGGAATACGAAGGTTATCAAAACGATTATGTGAAGTGGTGCTCCGAGAAGCACATTCGTGATGGATCCACTGTCACAAAAGGGAAACTTCACCTTTTTCTATCCGATCAAGTAGTTGGTCTTGAATCCAAAAAGAAAAGGGCCACATCGTTGGCAGATCAACAGTGTGTGGCTATGTAAATGCAATTGTAGATCTCTACAATCAACAAGTTGCTTTACGAATTAATTCGAACGGGCATCCTCGTTCTGCTCAAGTGAAACAACTCATCAAAACTGTACATGCTCAAACGACTGATACGAAGAAGAGAAACTACCAAGATCGAGGTGTAGGATCACTTTTCGATGGTTATCATTCGGAAGCTGAATTTAAGCTGATTTGTGATACTTTTTTCCTACTTGATGACCTTCGAGGGCGAGTGGCGTTTATTGATATCGCACTATGGTTTACTACGAGGTGAGAATATTCGCGACCTTGAATTGGCAGACATGTTTTCTCAAAAATTGGATGGAGAAGGGTTCCAGTCCTGTACCGCTTTGGTTTTATTGATTCAACATGGAAAAACGAACACTTATGGTAAGCCCCAGCATGTTGGATTTATGCGCAACAAAAACGTCCACGTTTGCTTTATTAGAGCAATCGCTTTTTATTTATTTGAGCGCTTTCATGTTGACTTGGAGCCATTTCCATCGTATCGCCAAACTCAAGATTGGTATGACATAACGTTTTTGCGTGGACGGGATCGCAAAACTTCAATATCGTACAACATACACAAACAATGTCATGAGAAAATATTTGATCATCTCGGGTTAACTTTAATAAGAAAACACACATCAATCACCAACAGGGTGTGGGTCAGCTCAAAAGCTGCGACGTGGATGTCTCGCAAACGCGGAGGCACGGAAGGTGGGGTATGGATACAATTGAGGCCGTGTACACAGCTCCACTTGTTCGTGAAGCCATGCGAGCACTATCAGGACCCCGGTACACTCTCGACTCTACTATTTAGAACGAGCTACTGTTGAACCCCCCCCACAGACTTACAAGCGCTCATATTCCCTAAACTTGACGTGAACAAAAAGAAGATCTTAGAGGGAGAATGGGAAAGAAATTTGGCAGCTCGAGAATTTATTGAACTCATGGAATACTTACGAATTACTCTGCTCGAAGATGCAGCTTTTTTATTCGACCAGTTGCCTCCACGTATTCGTAAGCACCACATCTTTGGTGAGCTCTTTATCCAGTATAGCGCACAAGCCCTTTCGAAGATTCAATCCATCCAGCATCTTGATGAAATGCAGTTGCAATTGCGCGCCAAATGAGCGCCCAGCACGCTGCAGTCATAGATGAATTAGAAATACGACATCAGGCTTTAGTCAGTTTGGTGCGATAGTCACACGAACAACTTACCTCCTTTCTCCATGGAGATGTGTCTTTCCGCCTTTTTCCGGTTTCTGATCACATGAGAGGCGTAGCGATCGGGTCCCAGTAGCTTCAGATAGCGCCAACACCGGTTTCATATTGAACGACAATCAGCCGAAGAAGACCCGCCCGCCAGCAATTACCGCATGTGTGCCACAGTATTCGATGAGCCGTGGTATCTCGTCGGTACGACAGCTATGGAGTGAGTGGCATCAAGGGTTGTGCAATCAGCCTTCTATTGAATCCCTAGAAGTAACATACGGAACAAAGTGGAGAGCATCAGCAAAAATATCAAGGTTCTTTTCACGGAGACTTTACGTCGTGAAATACGTGCGATATTTGATGAAGCAAGGATTGACAGTAGATGCCGCCATCCAGAAAGCGGATACCGAACGTGGACGAAAGAGTATTGACGGATTTTGCAAATGGCTGCGCACCAAACACTTTTTTAGTTAGTTCACTATGTTAGATAACCATACAAATGAGTACAACGTTACCTATAATTGATTGCGTTGCAGTATCTGTCTGCTACTTGAAAAGGCATAATACAAGCCTGTTGTTGTCTACTCATGGCTGTTTCATGTAGATCGGCTTGATCTACGTAACGAAGGAGAATACTGACTCTGAGTAAATAAATGAGATAGCACGTCATTATACAACATGTTGTAGCACTTACCTCGCAATATGAAGGCTACGCAATACGTCATTAGCTTGTTGCTTCCACAGACTATCACCGTCATTCCGTACTCCGTTCCAGTAATTAGATACACCTTGAGTCCGTGAGTTGCTGTAGAAGATGGTGCAGTGAAAGTGTTAGAGTACATATTCAAACATAACTACGTAGTATTCATACCGTACCTCAGAATTGTCAATAGAGTGCAGCATGAGACCCGTCCTCCTGATGGCAGAGAGCTGCTGGTGCTGTGTCCTCTCGGTCGTCGATTTCCGAATACAAGTAAAATTTCAGTATTCGGTATTCTACCAATGAAAACGGAGTAACCAGGTCGCATGACCTGAATGCTGATACCTGCGTATTTCTGATAGATAACATCTGGTATCTCGAGATACCAAGCAATGCGGTCACGACCAAGTCCTGACTTTTTCGTATTTACTTAGTGGTAATATGTTGATACAGATACAGATCCAATGATACTGTATTAGATACAGGATTAGTGTAGTGTGCTTTCTTCTCCTTTAGTAGTGCCTTATACACTTTCCAATTTGCTTTCAGTAGGCACATCATCTCTGCTAGCTTCTCGTCTAAGCACGTACGTAAATCGTTCACGACATAGCTGCTCAGATTTAAAATCTCTCCTGGGGTGCTGTTGACAACGGTTTACATAAATAAATTCTTGCCAGAGCAGCTACGGCAGGAAACTCTACCTGACCGATGTCTCGAAGCCATGCTAGTATATCAACTTCCCGGTAGAGTTGAAGTGCGTAGTACTTGCCGGTACTGGTCGACCATGGCCACTTAACAACAAGCCCTTTCCACTGATTCCATGAATTCCGCGTTTTCAATAGCAGATCGTCATAAACAGCTTGCAATTCATCGTTTTCGGTGGGCATTTCTACATCGGGTAGCGCGTCCATAACGCTAATTGCATGAGGAATCCCCCTATTACATCCTCTGACAGGTTCGGGCTCGGAATTTTTGCATTCTCTACCGATCAGCTCGCGTTCCTTAATCATCTTGAAAATAGTGTCATGCTCCTACTGAAGTTCATTTTCTACTCGTGCTAAAGCGTCACTATCACTTACAATAGTTGCGGCTTTCGATTTAATTGACGGATCGAGGAGTTGTTGATATTTTTTTGTGGAAAACGAACAGCCAACTGTTTCCGTAGGCGTTCTCGACAGCACTTCCCTGCGGTCGAAAAATCGTTTACTTTCACGGGTGCGCGACGCTGTGTAAATTCGTTCCTAGTAAAACTAGATTTTTCCAACACCAAGCAGTTTAAGTATTCCAATTCAAGCGACATCGAGATCATTTTACGAAAACGTAACGAATAGGTACTGGCCACCCCCACTTTTTGCACTTCGCCCAAACTAAATTGTGCAACCTGGTCGGTCACTGACTCCATTCGATAGTAAACTTCCAGTCCTCCGAGGTAATGTTTACCCATATATCCCGCTCATTTGTTGGCATAGTCTCAAAATACCGCAGGAAAGCATATTGGTTGTACACCCTACGTCGCAGAAGTGTTACGGGGTAGCCAACCCGTGTTTTTGAATCTCTCTGAGTTTTTACAGCAGGAAGGTGATGCATTTCTTTGACTTGGTTCAGTTTTGTAAACCGCAACGGAGTGCTAATCTATGTTGTGAAGTCTCTCAACTTTTGGATGGCAGTAGGCTCTCTGAAAATGCAACACCAAGGGTAACTACCGTTCGCCCGTTGTCTCGTATGTTTTCCTTTAGTCCTATAGCTAGAGAAGGCACAAGCTCAATAAATGCATTAAGCAGCCAACTGGATCGGCGTTCGAAAAGTAGGCTGACACGATTCGAGCGCTCCCGGTTGTATCCAATCTGTGAACCGTGAATATTGATCAATATTGATGCAAAATCGCGATTGAATACCCAAGGAAATTTGGTCCGCTACTTGTGGCGAAGCATGACCCTGTAGATTGGGGCTCACAAGCAATGCAAAAGTCCTAATGGAAAACTTAGAATCTAGAAAAACCGCTGTAAAACCGATAATATTCTTATCCACCGCGTTTGTCCATTAGTCATAAAGTACCGACAGGAAAGGTTGCTTGTGTGCCAGTTCATGTTCACCCTTTAGTAAGCTAGACAGCAGCTCGATAAATCGTGCAGAATCTCCCTCAGCAAATATTGTGTCACGATCTGGTACGGTAAGGCTTGTTTGATTTGAGAGACGGCGAAGCATGTGCTGAAATTTTTCATTTTGAATCACGGTATACGGCAGGCCTGACGACAACAGCCATCTAGTAGATAATATTCTAACTTCATCGGATCTTACAAATGCTACGTCATGCAACGTGCGCTGCGTTTTTATTTTCGGGTTCACTCCACTGGAAGAGGCAGCTCCAGCGTCGTGGTCGTTAATCCTGTCCAGAATAATGTTTGTACGAGCTTTGCAAGCCTCCACGGAAAAGGGGTGATCCTCTTGGATACGACGCATGTGCTTGGTAGCGTCGGATGAAGTTTTGTACCTCATCATACACGTCTTCCAGCCTTTTGAAGTAGTATCGGTTCCTGCACGCGCGTCGGCACACACAGGCATATATGTGTGAAAGAGTGACTTGGTTTTAGGGGGTCAGATATCGGCATATCCAGCTTGCGTTTGTAATTCCAAACTAAGGGAAACTTGTTCTGGCTATCGTGTATTACTGAGGTCGGTATACCGTGTTCGTCAACTGCTCCATCTTGATCGTCATCTTCATCACCCAATGCGGGTGGTGTCTTCGGACTTGTGGTGCTGCTCCCGGACACTGTAAAAATATTGTCAGAGCTCGCATTAGCCATCCGGCTTACAGCTTAAAGCTAGTTTGGGAGGAAAGATAACTATGAGCCTCTCTAGTGAGGAGTTTCACTTGCGCGGCTCGGACCTGTGAAACCCCTATGTGTATTCAATCCTGGATCATGTGAGATCACTCAAATGGTGGCGGTAGTATCAATAACCTTGATCCTAGTTAACACACCGTATTACCTGATACTGATCCATGTATTCGACGGGTACAGGACCAAAGTATCAACGCGTATCAATAGTTACTCCGAAGCCCTGGGCACGCCTCATGGCTCGAATCAAGGAATTGGCATCACACGTGAGCAAGCGCTCCAGACCAGGCCATCTTCCGATGTGAAAACTAGGAGGAGAAGGAAGCCCCGGACATCTCCCAAGATTCGCGCTTTTAAACAGTCTCGGAAGGCTGCAAGGCATGCTGATGGATCAACATCGGGTACACCTCGAGAAGAGGGAGATCCTGGTATAGCTGTGGACACTGGAACGGGCCCGCGTGAGAGTAGCGACGCTGCGGTGGAGGCTGAGCCACACGGAGCTGTTGAGCCGCATTCTCATGTCACTAAAGTGAGGTAAAATGGTGATGGCTTGTCAATGGATACGTCACGACGCGATACTGCCGATATCGTGCCGACGGTGGTGTCCAGCATATCATCATGGGTTTGTGTGATCTGCACTTACTTGAATACACGTGCTGCACCCGCGTGTGAGAACTGCAATTCTAGTTTGTGTGCTCAATCGTTTGTTGCGACCGACTCCACGTCTGCTGCGACCGTCGCAGTGTCTACTGCAACCGACCCAGTGTCTGATGTAGCTGACCCCAGATTTTCCGATGATGAAGTCATTTACTATCCCATGTATGGCAAATAGTATGGCCCACGTCGCGTTTCCGTTTCCGACGGTTATGCAACGACTAAGCAAAAGTGGAACGTTGCTCAAATTAACAATCGGCGTAATGACAAACTTGGTCAAGAGTATCACGTACTTTGGGTTTTGAATGAGGTGGAATCGGAAAATACTATATCAAGACTTGGGAGCTGATGCGGAAGTTACATAAGGATGGCTTTGATGACGCAATGGATCTTGTCGATCGTTGGAAAGATACAAAGATTAAGAATTTTGAGCAAGTTTGGAAGGGTGACACGTATGGAACGTTTTGCTTGGAGCTGACGGCCACAATCGTCGCATGTTTAACGCACTCGCAAATATTGTCACACAGCAGGACACCGACGCGTTGGTTTATGACGAATTTGTGACCATCCAACAGGACCTCACAGAAGGAACCACCTGGAAGACAGTTCTCCGGTTCCTTCGTTGTCTTCGCGATGCTGGCCAGGACTTCAGGTACAATGCCATTGCCAAGAGCAATTTCGCCATTCCAGGCCGTCGTGGAACACGTGTACTGGAAGAACTCAAGCTTGTGGATGGAATTTATCTCGTTGGAGCTTACAACCACACTGCGTCGTGCTGACTTTCCAAGGTGACAAGCGTGTCATATACGACTCAGATGACGGTAAGCCTATCTCGTCGGCAGCTCATTAGATTAATTTCTTCGCTTTCGTTCGTCCATTCATTGTCTTCAGGTAGATGATCGGAGTTGGTAGGGATTTCCGCAGGTTTGCCTTACTAATATTGAACTTTCCTAGCGTTTCCGTGTTATGTCCATGGTTTTAATATTCTTGTGCCTGTTAGATTCGGTGCGAGACCAGGGAACCTCAACGAGGAAAAACCTTATGCGAAAAACTATAAAACCCAATGGGAAAAATAAGAACGCAACAAACAGGAGGCACGCTTCAAGCTATAGTGGTGTTATCATTCACTTTAAGTAGGGTTCTACTCAGCTTTAAGGGATTCCATCTTATGCTTCTTTCTTAGTTCTCTAAACTGATGTTTATCGAGTGCTTTTGTAAAAATGTCAGCAAACATATCTTTAGTGTTGCAGTACTCGACGCTGAATTCGTGTCGTTCGACTTTCCCCTGAACCAAGCAATATCTGATGTGGATATGCTTTGACCTCCCATGCATTTCGGGGTTGTAGGAGATTTTTATACAGCTCTGATTGTCCTCGTAAATGATGTTGGTCTGCGTTGCGGCAAAACCAAGTTCTTCTAAGAGTAACTTGAGGGATATCAATTCTTGCATGCAGTGGTACAGGGCGATATATTCTGCCTCTGTTGTTGACAGAACCACTGTGTGTTGTTGACGTGATAGCCATGATATAGTCCTTTTAGCTAGGGTAGTGACATATCCTCCAACAGAGTGTCTCGTGTCAGGGCAGTTGGCATAACCCGAGTCACTGTAGGACATGAGATGGTCGGCGAGGTTCTCAGGGGTGATATCCAGGGAGCCTCCCAGCATCAGACCGTAGTGTTTGGTACCAGCAAGGTACTTTAGTCCTCGGGTAACATCATTCCAGTGATCCATTCCTGGATTCGCTGGAAACTGGCTAACTTCACGCATGTAAAATGCCATGTCCGGTCGAGTGCCTACCATAAGGTGCATCACACCTCCGAAGGCTTCGCGATACGGAATGTTTTTCATCTCATCTTTTTCTGATGCACTGCTTGGTTTGCTGTTTACGGAGAGTTTAGCATTCCATTCTACTGGGGTTGCAATTGGATATGGAGTATTTTTGCTGAATTGGTCAATGACCTTCATAGCGTATTTGTGCTGGTGGATAAAAATTGTTCGGGTTTTACGGTCACGTTGAACGGACCAGCCAAATAAGTACTTCACCTCCCCTAAATCTGGCATGGAGAACCTCTGTTACAGGGCTGATTTGAGCTCACTGACGAGTGCAGGTGTTGGTGCAATGATCATAAGATCATCAACGTACACGGCAATATAGCAGGATATTCAATCCGTCGTGCGCTGGAAAACACAACTGTCCTTGATAAGTTCGTGAAAGCCGAGACTGACCAGAAATGCAGACAGCGTTTGATACCAGACTCGCGGGGCCTGTTTCAACCCGTACAGGCTCTTTAGCAGTTTGCACACGAGGTGCTCCTTGTCCGGGACTGCGAATCCTTCCGGTTGAGCCATGTAGATGTCCTCCTTAAGAAAACCATTGAGGAAAGCCGTTTTGACATCCATTTGGTGTATTTCAAGGTCCAACAAGCTGCGATCGTAAGTAGTAGTCTTACACGTCCATCCTGATAACAAGGGTTGTTGTCCATGAAGGACTTGTATTCTGAGTTCTCAGCTATTTGCCACTGATTGGCGTGAGAAGACTTCATAGCTTCTCGGTACGTAGTGGGTTGAGACACATACCGAATAGCTAGTAGTGTGTAGAGTAGATCTCGGCGCTCTTCCCGCTCGTTAATGTCCTCCACAGCGTCAAGCCGTACATTCGTCGTGTTCAAACGGGAGCGTTTGCGGGAAGGAGACACTGGAGAGCCAGGTGCTGTCTCTGATCGGAAAGAGTAGTGAATGGCATTATGCTCAGTCGCATTCCGAAAGGGGTGTGGTTAGTGCTGAGACGGAATAACTGAAGCAGGTTGTGGTGGAGGAAGGGGTGCAGGAGCAAGGTGCCGCGTTTGCTCGTGTTGAGACGAGCGAGGAGGGATCATCTTGTCAGCTAGAGAGGAGGATTCGTCCACTTTTAAAGTGACATAGCGACTGTACACGATAGCATGTGTGTTAATGTCCAGTACCGATAGCCTTTCTTGTGATCGGAAATGGCGAGATACACGCACAAACGTGTACGAGCATCAAGTTGGTCTCGGTATTGCTCCGTAATATGGACGTATGCACTGCATCCAAACACCTTAATGTAGTTCATGGATGGAATACGTTTGTACCATAGTTCGTAGGGTGTACGACCATCAGTTTTGGAGCTAGGCGTCATACTAATCAGTGTAGTCACATGACAGACACATTCTGTTCAGAGCTGGTTGAGGAGATTGCCATCCAACAGTAGCGCTCGAACGCGTTCCAAGATCGTCCGGTTCCGTCGTTCAGCAACGCCATTCTGTTTAGGTGTATAGGCATTAGTAAACTAGGCATGCGTTCCATACTTACTAAAAATCAAGCGGCCACGTTTTTCGTACTCCTTAGCGTTATCAGCTTGCAGCACCCGGATTTCTTCATCATCGACGTGCCGGAAGTGCCATTCGAGGAGATTCTTTCTAAAGATACTCAGGGCTTTCTTTGTTAAAACTTCATAGCATTTTTACAGGTCACTACGAGCTTTAAGCGGGTAGGTAAACATAAATCGAGAGAAGTCATCGATAAAGATCACATAGTAACGACAACCAGTAAGGTTAGGCACAGGTAATGGACCACAGATGACTGAATGCACTTTGCTCAACGGGGATGTAGCATGTTCAGCAATTCTATTAGAGTAGAAGTGGGAGCGGTGAGGCTTCGCTAACGTGCAGGCAACGCAGATGAAATCTGGTGGTGTTATAGATACGGTTCCATCAAGTCTGTTAATGGCGAGCTTCCTGGATAGATCATGCAAAATGCTAGCGTTAGGGTGGCCAAGACGTTTGTGCAACAGCAAAAAAGATCGTCGCTTACCTTTGGCTACGAGTGCCGTAGAGGTTTCCTTTGGTTTGGCTTGGAACTGGTAGTTACAGCCATGGGGGCCTTAATGCTGAAGCGCCGGTCAGTGTGCATGGCGCATTTATTGCGGTCAAAGTTGAAGCAGAAATCATACTTAACAGCCGCTGGGGCCGAAAGCAAACTGACGTGTAGTTGTGGCGCATCCAGCACACCCTGAAGGGACAGCGTCTCAGGGTTGCCTTGAGAGTCAAGTACTTCCAGGTCAACGCGTCCAATGCCTTCAATCGGTATTTGGTTCTTACCACCGACTTTGATGGGCTCACCACTGGTGGTGATAGCAGTAAATCACTGGGACTCGTGTGTCACGTGACGTGTACGTCCAGAGTCAATGATCCACGTTGGACCCAGTTGAACGGTGGCATGAGCTGCAAGGCTTACAGGCGGGTTGACAGTCGTATCAACGGCTATTAAACCCACGTCGCGGCGTTCTTGGTGAAACACCTTATGGTTGCTACCATGGCCTGCGTCATCAACGTCAGAATCCGATTCAAGAGGGCCGGTCTTGAATCGGTCATGGCCATGATGTTGACTTTGACCATCTCGTTTAGAGTCAGCACATTCCCTGTTTCGCTGATCGCGTCAATCGGAGGTTTCGCGATTGCGATTATTGGTATTACGTCCATGGCCCCGAGAGTTATTGTTGTGGTACGGATACGTACGCTGTGTGCTCCCTCCCTTGAACATGACGTTGGCTAAGAGTACAGTTTCAGCTTTGACACGGCCGTCCAGAACGTCCTTTTGCAGGCCACGACATTGTCGAATGTTGTGGCGAGGCCGTTCGCCGTACGAACGCACGTTGCCGGAGTCATGGCTTGGAACCTTGGTCGCCGGAGCAGCTGCGACTAGAGCGCGTTTACTCTTGGTTGCTGTCGTTTCGGGTGTTCATTTCGACAGCGTGTACCGTTCTTGGGCCTGCAGATCACGTACCTTGCCTTCGATGCTTTGCTTAAGGACCTCAGATGGGATATACTTCCGCTGGCCCTTCCAAATTCGAAGGTCGTTCTTCCAGGACTTGGGCATGGAATGAACAGGTAGATTGACTTATGTCCTTCCGTCATTACCGATTCAATGGCTTCTTCTGAAGCTTTCGTCGCGTTCTCCAGCTTGAGGAAGAACTCGGTTAAGTTGCTCCCCTCCTTGTACTGGATTTCCATCAAGTAGTGCTGGATGAAGTTGGGGTCACCGTGAAAGGCCGCACCCTCGTACGTCGTGCAGATGATGGTGAAAATCTCGTAAGATGTCGTAAGATTCCGGACTAGACGAACGTGCGTGTTGTCCATCGTCTTCGCCAGGAATGCCTTCGTTTGGCCTCCTTGCGACGTCGCTTATATTGGCTGAGCGGTTTGGGTTTCACCTTGGCAACACGTTCCCTGTCTTTGGCAGCTTGGTGGCGGTTGAAGGGGTGGATACGGGCAGATTCTTGTGCTAAGTAGCGGTGTCGGAGTCCTCTTCGGATTCCTTCTCAGAACCCGAAGGTGGCTTTAATTCTACATCGCTCTCTTCATAATCCACTGCGTCGGAGTCGATTTCAGGGGTCTTGCTGGCTTGCGCACTGGCGTGACATTGACGTCAGAAATGTCACCATCGCTCTCTTCGATTTTATCCTCCGAGATTCCATCGTAGTCTGGTTTCTTCATGAAGCCGAGGAGATGTTTCCCGTCGAGAGATGCGCACACACGAGTCTTCCACACGTCGAAGTTTTCTGCGCCAACGAGGAGTGGTAAGTCATCGTTCGAGGCTTGACTTGGGCTCATAACCTGTAGCGAGGTGAAGCTGAGAGCAGTTGAGGTGAAAAGATGAAGTGAGTTTTGTTTGAGAGTTTAGACAGCAGCGTACTGTCCTGGGAATGATTGGTAGCTAGGAACTACACTACTCTCCACTATTGCTATAGTGAGATCTACTATTATCATGATAGAGAGGATTTACTGTAAATGATGCTATCCTTCACACTAACAAACAGAACAAAACCAAAAATAATGCAAGCCATAGTGAGGATCTTTTGAATAATTTAACAGAATTGTTTTAGCTAGAAGATAATCAACGTAGTAATAAAAGCGAGCTAGAACATATTATAAGTATTGTAGACGTACAGGCTTCAGAAGCACAGCATCCTCTTCGTGAATTACGATGCTCATAAAACGTGAGATGCAGTCGAAAATGGAAAGTGAGTCATTATGACGTAGTTCTGCTATCATCCTCTTACTACCAGCTTACTACTTTCTAGAACATTCGACTTCTAGAACTTTTTCTTCAGTAATCATTCTGTGAGCAAGTTTCCTTTATGCACACACACAATCTGGGATAGTGTGCAGCAGCAAATGGCTCCTGCAGCTCATGTGATGCTACTGATATTTATTGCACTAAGCGCACCATGCAATTTTGCTTCCCTACCGATGGCGGTGGTGGATACAATCCTCTTGACGATGAAGACCAGTTTTATGAGCAGACTACTGTGCACATTTCGTGATTGGCGTTTCCATTCAGTCCGTCGATAGTGGCAATTTTATCAGAGAATTAACAAAAACCGTAACGCTTCCGATAGCACATGGGGGGGTGCACAAAATGTTTTTTGAAAATATGTTTTGTGTCGTTGCCCCTCGATGCTGCCATACTACCCAATTTCGCGTTAGGGTAGCCCCTTGTGTGCTCTCCCAAAGGGGGCTTACCTAAAGCAGCATCAATATTTGCTCGAGTGGCAACCTATTGGCGTAAATTCCACGCCAGAATCATGCTATTGCCAGAATAGCCAGTTAAGTGAAACAACTTGAATTACACTCCGCGACGCGATACGAGACGGACTGTCAAGGAGAAGCTCGGCATTATCCTGGAGGCAGATCGAGGGGCTGTGGAAGGTACGGCTGGTAAATACAAGGTGTGCCCTTCTCAGATTCGGCAGTGGCGTAAGAATAGAGAGATTTGTGGAAACCGTGAGAAGAAATCCTCGAGTTTGAGCAATATCGGTAGGATGACCGCTTCTTGCACGATCACTGGAAGACGAAGTTGCAAGTTGGATTATTCATCGCAGAGACCTCGACATCGCTTTTTCGACCCGTTGTGTCATCAACAAGGCTATATCAATTAATCTGACTTTTAAGGGTGGCGATCGAAAAGCATTACGACATTGAGTGTATTCGTTTTTGCAGCGCCAGCGATTGAGTATTCGTCGGTGCACCCACGTCGGTTAGGAACTTAGCGTCCATCTTCAGTCTGTCAAGAAAGAGTTTATTCAAATGGTGAATGAGCGATTCCGTCCTAGTGGTACGCTAGAAGGCACATAACCATCAATGATTGTTAATATGGATGAAATGGCTGTACACTACGAACGGACAGCAACACCCACATTTTTCCGCCAACTAACAGCAAAATAGTAGCCATCCATGGTAGCGGGTCAAACAACCAGCGACTGAATGCATGCATCATTTGTGCTCAAGATAGGACTAAACTGCCCCTTTTCCTTGTTTTTAAAACCAAACTAGGAGGTACCATCGAGAAGAAACTCGACAAGCTTCTTTCTCCA
The DNA here is from genome assembly GCA_008079305.1 of Phytophthora palmivora. Classification (NCBI taxonomy): domain Eukaryota; phylum Oomycota; class Peronosporomycetes; order Peronosporales; family Peronosporaceae; genus Phytophthora; species Phytophthora palmivora. The sequence goes on from VOQZ01000631.1 coordinate 33,326, forward strand.
GGAGTATGAGTGCTGTCAAGAGAATGGTTGGATGGTAAGTTTGTTTCTTCCTAAATTCAAGTGTTGGGTTTCTAAGTATTACATTCAGGACGACCGAGACTGCCGCATTTGGTGTGAGAAGGTTTGGACATCATATGTGGCTATGCAAACATCATCAATGTTGCTACTGGACGAGTTTAAAAGTCATGTACAACCGGGATTGATAGATAGCTGAGTGGTTTAGAAACCGATCTTTCAGTCATCCCAGGTGGCTACACTTGTGCGCTGCAACCGTGCAATGTTGGCGTGAACAAGCCTATAAAGGAAGCGGTTCGTGCTCAGTACGATGACGGGGCTGCTGAGCAAATGACAGCGATTTCACCAGAAGCCAATGTGTCAGTGCCAAAACGAGAAGACATAGTGCCATGGATAGTTAAACCCTGGGAAGATGTCAGCGAGCAGTTCATCCGAGATACGTTTATTTCTATTGGATACGGTGTTGAAAGCATTTCTGCAGAAGAAAGCGTGGATGAGAGCGATGACGAAGATGAAATCGACTATCTATTAGATAGCATTTCTTTCAAAACTACTCCTCGATCTCATTCAGGAGGATGCAACGAATAATACCACCGACATGCTCTGAATGGCGTCGTTTGTGCATATTGTCAGAATATCTTAAATCTTCCACCACAGTTGCAAATTGTTAGCGTAAAGACTATATTGACGGAGATGACGGCGAGGCAGAAAGCCGACATGGCACGTTTGGATCCCATCTCGTATTAAGTAGGCATTCAGGCAATACTCCAGCTCTCCACTTTCTTGACTCCACTTGTGCTCGGAACAGCAGTACATCACCAACTTTAACATGCTTCCAGCACTTTTTGTGCGCTACACAACTGCGTCCACCTTCTCCTAGATCACACCCTAAGCCGTCGCCCCTGTCGGCAGCATTTTGGCAATGGAGCATCGCTCTATACGTCGAATATAGCGCAACCTGATTGGACCAAATTAGGGGGGCTACCCTAAAGCGGTATCACAAAAAAATATGCCATCAAATTTATTAAGGGAAACCTGTCTGGGGGCTACCCTAGAGTTGCAAATTTGGGGGACACCCTAACGCGAAATTCGGTAGTTAACAGCCAAACCCGCCAAGAAGAGGTCGAAAACGAACCAGAAAGGGGAAAGCTGGGAAAATATCTAATTGCGGTAGTTATCTGTGTACCAGGAAAATTATACCCCTAGATTGCCTTTTATCTTTAACCCCATGCTACGGCACTCGTGCTGAGGCGAACACTCTTTACAGCCCAACGTATCGGTACCAACGACGTTAGTTGACTGAGCTTGGTTAGGACGTTTTAGGCTTTTTTGAAATTTGGGAGTGGTACGTACTGTACAAATTTTGTTCGTCGTACTGTCAATCCACTTTCCGATGCACCGCCGCCTTGAACTCCACGGGCTCCGGCAGAAGCTCCAGCTTCTCGGATGAGCGAACAACCTGTGCAATGCAGCGTATACAAAGTGTGCATACGCAGCGAGATGCCCACGCTAGTCTTCACATTTATATTTCTGATGCACAGTGTGTGACGCTCAGAAGACTCTCACACAGACCCATCATTTGCTTAGCCTCTATGACGTCGACCAGAAGGCACAATGCTGTTGCAATGCGCATCGGCATCTCAACAACATGTTTGTTACAGCTCATCCAGCACGAGCTCTCGTGAGGTAGGAAGTTGCGCTACGGAAGACCCATAATTTGTAACGTAGAATACCAACTAGTAAGCGTTCTATCATTGTAGGGTACACCCTCTCCAGCTCGGAAGGGCGCTATATATGATGCTCGTTCATTTCGTCAGACGCAATATTTGATTATGTCATTTTGAGTCCAATAAGATTCATGGACAATGAATTTATCATTCTCCAGTTCCGGTATAACGCACTTGATCGGAGCGCTTTTACTGATCGATGAGCACCAACATGTGATCCTTGAATGACTTGAAAATTCCCACATCACTATTCTGACGATAGGGTGTCAGTCCATCAGGAGTGACGGCCATCTTGATAGCTTTGTCTTCACATCGTTTCTTCTTTTCTTTGCCAATATGCGTTTGCTTTAGTAGCCCCAGGTGGTACACCTTTTCTGCGACTAGGATTCGACTTCCGTTTGAGGTCTGAAACCTTGTCACGAATTTGTTTTTCGTTGATTGTGCCTCGAGATTGAAGAAAATGTTTATTAAAGAGAGCCAAAGCTGCTTTCGGTATGATGCGAGGTTCTCGGCAACAAGACCTGCTAAAAAGGTAGCATAGGTCGTTCCCATCCTCCTTTTCCTTCCGTGTCGAGATTGTTGTGATGTAGATAGCCCGACGTCGGTACCGCCTCTCGTTGGAGGCTGTGTCCTTGTTGTAGGGATCAAATTCGGGTTTCAGAGTGTGTTTTCTTAATTTTTATTTCTGAAGTTTGCTTCGATCATCAACTTTGCAACCAATCTCCGAATTTCGGTTTCTCCTGGAAGATTGTATTTCTGCGGATACAAAGATGTAAGTGATTCCAACACCCGTGCCGGTCCCATCTTTCGACTTGGATTCTCGTCATCTTGACGAAACATCTCTTCCACCCGCTTCTCGTAAATTTGAATATATTATGCGCCGTACATCTCTCCACGCTTTGGTCGCCTTGTCCAGCCACGCTTGAGCTAAGTAGGCTGGCTAGTCAAGTTCGTTGATCTATCGGTGTCTGCCATGCAGCTGACAGTCCCTTTCAACTTCGCAGAATTCGCAACTACCGAAGAAGTTTGAGTACCGCTCTTCTGATTTCCTATTCCTATGGCGGAAACATCACTGTTTCGTGAAGTGAGCCGATAATGAGAAAAGGTCCTCAGCATTCATCGATCTTCAACAATCCTGTGCTGCAGGGGTAGGCTCAAAGCTGGTAGAATTTGCCATTTTAAGCATCTTGGCTGTAAGCCCTCTGCGAGTTACAATATCAATGAAGTCTCCTCCAACTTTCATATCCAGCAGGCTGCGTTTTGCGTAAGGTTTGACATCTTTTTCAAGCACTACTGATGCGCTTCTTCCGCTTGATACATTCTCAGCCGATCGGCAGCCTACTATTTGGATCCGGCGACGCGCTTGTGCACTCGTTTTGATCCGGATTCCCGTCATCAAGCCTGTGGCTTCATGAGGTATGTGACGGGGTCACACGAGCACCTTGCGTGAGGAAGCGTGCTATTAAGAGTATACAAACTCTAAGTGAACGGCAGTTCACTAGTCCCTGGTCTGGGGGGACTTAATAGCCAGTTTAGAGTAGATTTTAGACTGATTTATTTATAGTTAATTAGGTTCATTTGGCCTGTAATACAAACTCCTAATTAACTATACTTTAAGCTAATTATGCATATAAAAGGTAGGTTTAAAACTATTGGTTGGCCCTCAGCCACCGAACCTACGTGGCAGTAGTGTGGCTCACACAACTCCATCAGAGTATTAAAACAAATACTCACAGAAGTATATCAACTTCTAAAGGCGGTACCCTTTCTGGGGTACCCCTTTCATGTAACCCCGTTACATCCTCCCCCACTTAGGTTAGAAACACCTCCAACCAATGAGGAGCTAGGAAGAGAGCTCCGCTCTCTTTCCTGTCCTTGTCGATACCCATCGACGAGCCACCGTTGTGGCTTGAAGGCTTTCATTCAGCCTTTTCACGTGCGCAAGACACCCCGAGGTTTCCACGTCAACCTCTCAAGATGCCTAAGAAGGCAAGCACCCGCGGCGCTTCGGCGCCTTCCAAGTCTAAGACCGCGAGGTCGAAGACTGCTAAGGCCAAGTCGAAAGACAAGGCCGCTTCGCGCAAGGAAGTCCGCAAGGCGGCTTCCGAGGCAGCCAGCAAGCGCACCGCTGCTGCTGCCAAGCAAGGAGGAAGTCCGCGACGCAGTCGCTCGCGCTCCCTATCACCCGACGATAGGCCGAACCCTCGGTTCGCCTATCGGGACCACAGTCCTGGGTCGGAGTCCCCGGAATTCAACATTCCTATGATCACAGGATCAGAGTCGGACGGGGACTCTCCTGGATCCACCAAGGATCCCTCTTCTTCTCAGGATGCCCCTACACAGGACGCTCCTGCACAGGACGCTCCTTCACAGGACGCTCCTGTTGATGATACTACGTCATCTGAGGCAAAGGCAGCTTCGTCAAGCTCGCCTGCAAAGAACCTTACCTTAGCCGAAGGTAAAGCTCGAGCCCAAGCTGCGAAAGCAGCTTCTCCAAAGCGGGCTGGTGAGGGTGCTGCTGCTGCTAAGAAGCGCGCAGCCCCTGAGACTCCTTCTCGCGAGTCTAGTTTCTCGAAAGACTACCATAGTCTGTTCGACCCCTCTTCGGATGAGGCAGAAGAGGAGGGGGCTGTCTCTGAGCCCCGAGAGATCTCCAATGATCTCGATGAGCAGCAAGAGCGTTATCAAACTGCTCAGCTACAAGGCACTCCTGTGCCTGCCACGCCGGTGTATCCTCGCGGATACTACCCACCGGATGCGGGGTCTGGGTCTCCCATGTTTCTGGAGCACCTCAAGGCCCCTCGTGGTCTTAACCATGGGCGCACTTCGCGTGGCGCCTATGAGCGTGCCTTGGTTCAGGACGAACCACTCTTTGTCAATGACATCGAGGCCGCTAGGTGTGTGCTGCTTGCACCACACCGAATTCCTCTTAAGGAATTTACGAGTCTCCGGAAGAAACCGGAAGACCGTGGTGGGCTCTTCCCCGTGTGGGGGTACCCTTGGGTACAGCCCGAGAACACCGTAACCCAGACCCAGGCAGAAGACCTGTTCTGGAGATGGGTCTCTCTAAAGAACTTCACAGTTCAGGAGTTGAAAGAACTTCGGGAAGATCGTCTGCTGTCCTATGTTTTGGACCAGCGAGATCTTCGTATCGAGTTTGCCCACTTAGTCGCTAAGCGGCAACTCCACTCCGTCATGGAGGGACTTAGACAGCAGTCTAAGTCCAGCGCTCAAGAAGAGCGCGGGTACGGTTCCGTCAACCCAGGGACCGTACACCGTAAGGCGGCTAAGAAGCCGCGGACTACTTACGCCCCGGCTGTTGATCCCAAATCTCAACAGCCTTCGGGCAGTCAACCCGGAGCCGGTCTTCCGGCTCCCACGAGTTCTGTGACGAGGGGTAACCCCGCCACTTCACAAGCAGCTGGCGCTTCCCAGAGCGCCGCCGCTCTTGGACGACCCGCTCCACATGGTAGTGGAGCTCGCCGTTCCGGTCAAGGAGGGCAGGAGGAGCTCTCGCACGCGTATGAGTACGAGGCTCCTTCTCAGCCTTATCCTTCTGGACCCTCAACTTCGGGTCGGGACTCTGTGGGGTCCCTATTAAGCGACGAGGTCCGTCAGCTGCGAGATCGCGTCTATGCGATCGAGATAGCCCTGGGGCTTGGACCTGGTGGTCAGGCTGCCTCTCAGGCTGGCAAGCCGGGTGCCCTTGAGGTCCTTCGTCAGGACTTGGACGCTCTTGGTCGTGAGACTCATGAGCTCCATGGGCGCGTTGACCGCCGAGCTCCGGCTGCTGCCGTGAAGGAGCTCCGTCGAGGCTTAGACGTTCTAAGCCATGAGGTGCATGGTCGGATGCCCTCTTATGAGTCGCAGGGGTATTCGTACCCCTCGACTTATGGGTACAGCTCTTACCCAAGCTCTTTCCATTCGGTACCGTCATACCCTTCGTATGACTCGCGTGGGTACCAGCCTCCGTTCTACTCGCAGGCTTTGACACCGGCAGCTCCGGTTGTCCAGAGAGCTCAGCCTCGTTTCGAGGAGGTGAGTTCTCACCTTGGTCTTCCTCCGTCCGAGAAGGAAGACCCAGCGGATCGTGATACCGCTTAAGACGCCCCACGTAGAACGTCGGGTGCGTCGCCATTGACTTTGGGAGGTCAATGGTATACGCCGCGCCATGTCTGGCCAGGACCGCAAAGGGTCCAATGAAGCGGTGCTTCAACTTGTTGCTCCCTACGGAGCTAACCAAGTTTATAGGTAGATTTTTAGTATCTAAAAGTACTAATTCACCTTGTTTAAAAACAGTTAAATTTCCTCTTCCTTTGTTATCTGAGTACTCTTTCTGTTTATCTTGGGCCGATGCCATTGCATCTCTAACCCGGCTGATTAGCGTCAGCCTGTCATCTATAAATGATGACAACTGTCTCCTTAGAGACTCTGGCTCGATCTCCGAGACCCGGGAGGAAAAGGCTTTCCGAGCCTCTCCCCCACTTACGATGGAGGCCACGGTGCCTCCCCGCAAGGTTAGCGGCACCTGGGGGTATCGTAACCCATTCAAGTAGAACGGGGTAAACCCCGTTGATGCGTGTACCGCATTGTTGAGTGCAAACTCAACCATAGGAAGCTGGTCCGACCAGGACCGAGGTGCTTCCGCACAGATACTGCGCAGAGTATCTTCGAGCACGCGGTTGACGCGCTCCGTCTGACCATCCGTCTGCGGATGGTCCGCAGTTGACATCGTCAACTTAGTTCCCAACAATTGGAACAGGGTGTCCCAGAACGCACCCGTGAAACGCGGGTCTCTGTCTGAGACTATGGTCTCTGGTAGACCATGATAGCGAAACACGCTATCTAGGAACAGCTGTGCAGCTTGTTTCCCGGTGACCTTGTCACGTACCGGAGCAAGATGTACCATCTTGCTCAAACGGCAGACAAACACCAATATGCCGGTGTTGCCCCTGTCATCGGCCGGTAGGCCGAAGACGAAGTCGAGACTCATCGACTTCCAGCAGTCCGCTGGTACTGGTAGGCTCTGCAGTGGAGCCGAGGCGTGGCCCGAAGGCTTCACCCTCTGACATGTTTCACATGTCTTGACATAGTGTGCCACCCACTTATACATGCGGGGCCACCAAAATGTCTGAGAGACCATTTGGTAGGTCTTCTCCCGGCCAAGATGGCCACTTATCGGCGCATCATGCGCCTCCAGAAGTATGTCATACTTCAGATCCTCGTCGTTTGGAACGACAACCCGAGGAGGATCTCTGGGGTCTACTCTGTAATGGAGTAACCCCTCGGCCAGCTCATAACGATGGAGCTGCGCCCGCTGTCGAGGCGAAAGCCTGTCGACTTTGGCGTCCTTGCCATCGGACAAGAACTGCACCAGTGGTGTGTAGTTCTCGTCCTCCTGATACGCCAAGCGTATCCGATCGTACAGATCTGTCGTGACCCGACTGACATGAGCTAGCTCATAGTCAGGTCGACGCGACAATGCATCGGCAAGCACATTCAGCTTGCCCGGCTTGTATTCAACGCGGAAGTTGTATTCCGCGAAGAATGACAGCCACCTCGCCATCCGCTGTGACAGATGCGGCGAGTTGGTGGCAGTCCGCAAGGACGCGTGATCAGTATAGATCACAAAGGGCCTCGTGCCCAAGAGATGAACTCTAAATTTGACAAGAGCGTACTTCATTGCAAGTAGCTCCTTGTCATGAACGGGATAGTTCCGTTCGGCAGCCTTCAGCTGCCTGGACTGGAAGGAGATGACACGTTCATGTCCTTCATCGTCCTTCTGCAATAGCGCACAGCCTATTGCATAGTCAGAAGCGTCACAGACGACGCTAAATGACTTGTTCTCGTCCGGCAAGGCCAGGACTGGCGCTTGCTGTAAGCTCGCCTTGATGCTATCAAAAGCATCCTGGTGCTGTTGCTCCCAGACCCAGTCGGCATCTTTCTTTAAGAGATCCGACAAGGGTCGAGCTAGTTCAGCGTACCCTGCGCTGTACTTATGAAGATAGTTGGCTAAGCCCAACCACTTCCGGAGGTCCTTCTGCGACCTCGGGGTCGGCCAAGCCGCTATGGCCTTGACCTTCCCTGGATCGGCGCGTACGCCGACCCTGCTGACAAAGCAGCCGAGGACCTTTATCTCCTCAGCTGCAAAGACGCACTTGTCGATGTTGGCATAGAGCTTGTTAGCTCTCATGACCTCAAACACTCGACGGAGGTGCTTCAAATGCACCTCCATAGCCGTCTGGCCGCCTTCGGCACGGCTATGGACGAATATATCGTCAAAGTACGTCTGAGCGAACGTACGCAATGGTCTAAACAGTTGTGTGACCAAGCGATTGAACGTCGCTGGGACATTCGATAGCCCCTGTGGCATCACTAGCCACTCCCAGAGCATCCCGCTCGGGGTGCTCACTGCGGTGAGAGGAATGTCACTCTCCCGCATCAGGATCTGGTAGTATCCGTCTACCAGATCCAGGGCACTGTACAGCGTACAGCCCGACATGTTGTTCAACAACACATCCTTGCGAGGGATCGGCGTCTGTGCCGGTACCGTCGCATTGTTCAGCTTGTTGTAAGCGTGAACCAGACGCCACTTCCCGTTCGGTTTCCGAACGCAGAAGGTCGGCGTCGAGTGCGGGGACTTCGACTCCCGCACCATGCCCGACTTCGCCTTCTCGGCGAAGAAGGCATCTATGACCTCGCACTGCTCGCGAGGTAGAGGCCACTGCCTCGTGACACAATACTTTGTGCCAGGCACGAGGTCAATCTCGTGCCGAACTCCCCGATCCGGCGGGAGTTGGGATGGTGGGTGCTTCGACACCACATCCGAGTACTCTTTCACAAGAGGATACACTGGATCCTCCGGTTCCTGAGAATCTCAGAACCCAAGCGCGTTGCACGCTGCTTCGTGAACCCCTCCAGGACGTCCTTGTCCATTACGGAGGAAGAGTTCAAATCTTCAGGAGAGGTCTCCGGCTTCAGGAGCACCATCTCCGCAATCTCTCCGGCCTTCAACTCGGCCAGGAAGTCCTTCATGGACAATTCCTCGAGGTTCAGCAATACTGACACCTCTGGCAGTGCCTCCAGATGGACGGCACCTGCCCTAACTTGACGACCGGACACGCCGTCGAAGACATGGCATTGTTCTTCGACCGGCCGTGCCGGTGGAGTCTCAGACTCCGAGTGTGGTACTTGGTTATCCACACGGGAGGTGTTCACCGACACCTCCGCACTCGTACTGGTCTTCTTGACCCCGCGTGGAACTCTGTTACCCACGCTAGAGACGCACGCTGCGCTCTCAATCTTCTCGGTCTCCTCGACCTTGTGTGGAACTATGTTACCCACACCGGAGGCGCTCTCGGCGCCCTCCCCAGCAGCCTCAGCTGCTTGCGGACCTATGTTACCCGCTTGCGGAACTACGTTACCCGCCTGGGGACCTATGTTACCCACTTGTGGACCTATGTTACCCACACAGGAGACGCCTTTAGCGCTCTCCTCAGCAGTCTCTGCTGCTTGCGGACCTATGTTACCCGCCTGGTCAGTGCCGTCCGGCACTGCCACAGTCCAAGCCCATACGGCGCGACGACTCTCAGCGTTGGGACTTGCCGTCGCGGCAATCCCACACGCTTGGCAATGAGCCTTGGTCTCACGACCGGTTGCGAGGCTCATCGCAACATCTTCACTGGAGTCAGTGACTCCCAGTACTTCTTCGGGCGCATAAGCGCCTTGGCGACCCTCTCTGGCGCCCCAGTCCCGGACAGAGGTGGGAACATTACTCACCAAAGCTCTGTCGGAGACTGCAGGCCGGCTAGCCCCAATGGCTTTGCCGCGCCAATCGATCCAGGGCTCGTGCTTTTCGAGCCACGGCATGCCCAGGATCAAGTCGTACTTGTCGCTATCTAGGACAAGGAACGCCTCCGTGCTGTCAAAGTCCTCAAACTTTACAGCCAGGTCCATTCGGACCCCGGGTGCGTTAACCACCGTACCATCGTCCAGTCTCGCCGAGACCTGGCCCCTGCCTTCGCTTTCACGCAAAGCGTCAGCATACTTGTCGCCATTCCGTGCGACCATCTGGCGTCGAGCAAAGTTCGTCGACGCCCCAGAGTCAATCAGGACTCTAAAGGGATCTCCATATCCCCGTACACTTGCGTGTACCACGAGCAGTCCGCCGCTGCTCTTTCTCGTCTCGAGAGCACCCAGGCTCTCAGGGGCTAAGCCTCCATGGCGTGCGCCGTCCGCACTCCTACCATGGGGACTTAGATCTTCCCCAGTAGGGCGCCCCGCCCCTACTGGTGACCCCAGTTCCCCTGGCTCTTGGGTCGCGGCTTCTGCCACGGGCCCCTCGAGCCCCTAGGTTTGGAAGGGAACTTCCTTTGCCCTCCCGCAGGGCAGGCACGTTGCATGTGCCCGAGCTTCCCACATCCGTAGCAACGGATGGAGCTCTGTACGGCCGTACCCAGTTCCATGGGTACCGGCCCGGTGCTAGCTCCAGCTGGTGGAGCTCCTTGCACTGCGCCTGATGACGCATTGTGGCCTTGCCACACCGACGTAGGAGTACGAGCCTGTCGGTGGCTGTACTCCTCTTGGAGGGCGATCTGTATCGCCTCCTCCATAGTGTTCGCATGCACGCGGAACAACTGTGTGCGGGATGGGCCCACCTTCAGGCCATCCATGAACACTGTCACTTTGATGTGTTCAGGTAGGGGGTTCCCCACCAGAGATGCAGCGAGCACTCGCATCTCTTGGATGTATTCGTGCAGCTCACGCTTCCCTTGCTTACAGGCAAGGAAGCGCGAGCGCTGGCGATACTCGTAGTTCGCCGGAAGGAAGGCGGCTCTAAGCTGTTGACACAGCTGAGCCCAGGTTGTGAAACAACTCGGCGTTGTCGCTTCGCGCGTGTACGCCCAGGTCTTCGCCCGACCTCCTAGGTTGGACAGGGCGAAAGCGACCCGAAGTCGCTCGGTCGAGATTAGAGCCGCGTCCATCGCGAGCTCGACCTCTCGGACCCAGAAGTGGAGGTTCTCCCCCTCCTTTCCCTCATAAGGATTAACCTTAAGCCTCAACGGCTTAGGTTGGGCTGGCTTCATCTCAGCCGCGGGGGTCTGCAACCCCTGTACGTGGGCGATTAGCCCTCTCTCGTACGTGTCGAACGCCTCGATGCGTTCGACCTGCTCGGCCGGCGTAGCAGCCGCCAAGCTTCGGAGGGCATCTCCTCCAAAGATGCCCACCATCTTCCGGACCGACTCAAACTGAGAGTCGGTCAAATGAGGGAACTCCCCTCTATCCATCCTGGCTTACCTTGTAGGAGCCACAGAGGATTCAGGTAGTCAATCTACCCGCGTAGGTGTGGATTGACTACAAGTGCTACCAAGTGTGACGGGGTCACACGAGCACCTTGCGTGAGGAAGCGTGCTATTAAGAGTATACAAATTCTAAGTGAACGGCAGTTCACTAGTCCCTGGTCTGGGGGGACTTAATAGCCAGTTTAGAGTAGATTTTAGACTGATTTATTTATAGTTAATTAGGTTCATTTGGCCTGTAATACAAACTCCTAATTAACTATACTTTAAGCTAATTATGCATATAAAAGGTAGGTTTAAAACTATTGGTTGGCCCTCAGCCACCGAACCTACGTGACAGTAGTGTGGCCCACACCACAGTGTGGCTCACACAACTCCATCAGAGTATTAAAACAAATACTCACAGAAGTATATCAACTTCTAAAGGCGGTACCCTTTCTGGGGTACCCCTTTCATGTAACCCCGTTACAAGGTAGCACCATTCCTCAATACTCGACGCACTTTCTATTCTCGTCGCTACTTGCTTCGCTACCATCACTCGAACATTCGTCATCGTTAGACTCAACTTCAGCGCTATCTTCCTCGTCTTCACAATTTTGCCAACACTCGTTAATTTTAATAGAGCTATCGGCTTCGTCATCACTGCCAAAATCTAAGCGCCGTTGAATTTGAATATCTGGTTCTCCGGTTTGTACGGATAAAGGAGCTAGATCACAGTTGTTTTCACCTAGAAGCTCAGCTGATGGAGCACGTGAAGGGTTGATCGCACCGGTACACTCACTTGGGATAAGAACATCACCAACAAGGCAGCACTTCACGGTGATTGGGCTGACCACGATATCGATACCTTCATCAATATTAGAGTATTCAAAGACTTAAATCCTGCAGGCAGGGTATTTTTTAAATCGAACGGCGCATTTGTCGATAATATCAGCGGTGAAGGGGGTCGTACAAACGTCATTCGCGCGGTCAATAATCTTTGCCAGGGATTTTTTCAGTGTCTGGACTTGTCCATAAAGAAGTGTACCACGCATTCGATCACGCTCAACCAGCTCGGCAGCACAATGTGGAAGACCACCATCAGCGGTTAGGGCCTTGACAACCACTGCCGGTGTAGCACAGTGTTTACCTTGGCGAATCCATGGCTTTATTTTTCTTGCTGCTGTCGCAAAGTAAGCATCCAGCATAGATTTACAGTCTTGTGTATCAGAATGCACATATCGAGAAAGATAGAATCCGTGAGCAGATCCAAGAATAGGAAGCATCAATCCTACAAATGCGTTCTGGTAGCTGGACGCATTGTCTGATTGAAACGTCAATCGCGTAATGTGAGGACCTCGCGACGAAGCGAAGGAGCAATACTCCGACCAGTGCCACTACTGCTGTTTTGTCTTGCTTATTGTCTCCATTGCAAATGTGATCGAAGTAGAGCTGGGTCTCTACGACCTCACCAACCTCTTCATCGAACATCCAAAGGCGCACGAGAGCTCCATGCCACGACATGCCACGCTTACCGTAGTGATCAACGGTCTTCCCACGAAAATATAAAGGCTCAAGCTTCATTTTGAAATCAAGAATCACGATTGCTTCATGTGACCGTTTCTTAGAAGTGCAGCACGCTTTCGTGTCCGCGGCTGTTTCGTGAAGTGCTCGCTGCTGATTTCTGACACGTATTCGATCGCCCAAGAAGAGCTCCATTTTCTCCTACGAATCTTTTATAGTTTCAAGGGTAGTAGCATCAACTTCAGTCATTGTCAAGCTATACGCGATGTTATCCATAAGCGCACACATTGCCACACATGGTTCACAGCACACGGATCAAGAGCATGTATAACCCTGTCTTGTCGACGACTACCCGTATCCTACTTGATGCGTTGGACATCTGAGGAAATCTGGCTGGGATTCGTCATCAATGCCAAAGCTGCTATCATACTTCACCCACTCTCTCAATATCGTTAGCTTAGGGAGCAATTCCACCGATACTTCGGGGAGTAGTTCTCGCACGATTCGCTCTAGTATCCTGAAGTTGTCATTTACCAGGAAGCCGGTAACATAGTCGACCACACAATGAGATTCCACCTCCCATGTGTTGAAACTCCTGCCAGTCGATGAAAAGTGCTTCTTGAAACAGTACCACCCCGTAACCGATATTGACGAAATGACTGTGATTGGTTTGCGCCGCTGAATTGACGGGACAGCGTATTCTTCCCATCGAGTCTGACCGTCTTAGTCCCCCATGACAAGAAGGATACGTTATCCTTGGATAGAATCCAATTATTCGCTTCATCTAACGCAGGCTTATCGTACTTGGAGCGAGACCACTTCGGTTTTGTAAGTGCATCTTCCTCCAGTAGCTCCTGGACATCCTTGCGCCCTGCGGTGTAGCTGTTATTGCCGAAGTGGAGCCGACCACCATATCCTGCATGTGAAGTACACAGTGTAGAGCCAGGGCCGCGCCCCAGCTCCACGCCTGCAGCGCAGGCATTGCCCCAGCCAGCGCCACGCGTCCTGCGGACGACTGGCTGCTAGCGCGCCTTCATACTTAGTTCTAGTCTAACCTCTTACAATGCGAGCTCTGGGTTTTGGCCGGCGCCCTCGCTTGCCTTACTTTGGCGTCAGCGCAGCGCGCAGCAAGTGGGGAGTCGGTCTTTTGCCCGCAGGACATTGAGTCCCTGTACGTAGTGGTGTTACACGAAGCTTTCTACATTAGACGAGCATGGTGGAGACCCGTACGCGGACCTACATCCGCTCAAACTGCAGTTTTCCGCTCAAACTGCAGTTTTCCTTAACACTGCTAATGGAAACGCATCGCGCAGCAAGGCTCGAATGCAGCGTCGTTCAATCGATCCTTGTTTAGTTGCCACAAACACCCGAGCTGGAGTCTCCCATTTGAATTTTGAAATGTGTGGTGGTCCTGGCGTTTCCTTGGGAATGGACCTCGGATGTGGAAGGTCCTAGCTCAAGGTACCACCATATCAAATGTCTAAAATTTCAGATTTCTCTACGAATGCGTTGAACAGCAAGATTATCAGCGCCTCTGTCAATGCACAGCGCAGTCCTTCATGTACCAACGTCTGCTGGAATGTAATAGGCGTACTTGAAGCTGTCAACCGATATCCTTATCCTGCGAAATTCTCATGTTCATATGATTGTTTCCGCATTTTGTGTTTTGTTGGGTTTCCCACTATCGCTCCCTCCTCTTAGCGGGATTTGCTGTTAATATAATAGTTGTGTATTTAACCAAGACTATCCGGATACGGATATCCGGGCAAAACGTTATCAGCAGGTTTACGATCGTACTTTGTAGAAATGTAGCTCTCAGTGGACAAACCTTGTCGGAGTCAGCAATAGCTGCGTCAGGCATACCAGATCGCGCTATAATAGGAGTTAGCAGCTGAAGCCGCCAGTATTGTCACATCGTGCGAGGCAAAGTAAAATACCCCAGCCTCGTTACGCTGTTGAAATACCGGTTGTCATGACTTGCGCAAGTTGCAGTCCGTGTGGCACACATAAAACCTCATGTCGCGTAGCCAATGAAATCTCTCCCCAGCCCTAGGACGAGATGGAAAAACCTCGGGCAAATGTTGGGTGGGGAGCGGCCATTGTTGTTTAGCACTCGTTGTCCACAGGTGGCGTCTGCGTTGACTCACAGGCGATCTATTTTCTGAACTTGGCGATGGCGATCAACGATCAGGATGGCGCTGTGAGCGAAGCGGCGCATGTGGCGGATCCCCAGAAGGAGCGCGAGATCGATGAGGTCATGGAATTTCTCAAGTTTAGCGTCAAGCCCAGCACGAGTTTCGGCGGCACGATCCTGTTCAAGTTCAAGGACGCAGACGGCGCTGAGCCTAAGACCACGTACGCTGTGGAGATCAGTGACGAGCGGCAGGTGGATACACGCAAGAACGCAAGTGCGCGCGACGTGCGGCCGACGTGCGAGGTCACCATCACGATGGACGACTTCCTCTGGATCTACTCGGGGAAGGCTTCGAGCTCTGACATGGTCAAGCTCTTCTACGCTGGCCGTGTATCCATCAGTGGCTACGCGTTTCGAACGGTCTCCAAGTTTGCACAGAGCTTTGATTTTTCATCAGAGAAGTGGCGAAGTTTCTACGCCTGGCGAAAAGCGCAGGACGAGAAGAATGACAACAGTCGAGCACCAAGTGCGCTGGACGAGACGAGGAATGTTGGCTCACCGTCGAGGGATTACTGGTTCTTTCATGCAAGGACGATTCTGGACCGCTACCACCTTACTAAACTGCAGCGTCTGGTGTGGCAGACTTCGTTAGCAAGTCTTTTTGGAGAGAAGGTTGTCTTGGAAAGTGTACGAAGCGCGTCTGTACGAGACAGAAAGATCGCGTCTGGCAGGTTCAGCGTTATTGCTAGTGTTGTCGGAAATGCTGGCCCGTGTCAGCCGTCTTGAAACGCCGTGCGACTGGAACCATCACACCTGGTCAACTTCACTATGAGCGAGAACTGCGTGCTGAGTTAGCTAGATTTTTACGGCCCTGCACGAAGCAGTCGGCTGCAGTCGTTGAAGCATTTGCTGTGGGGAACCCCCAACAGACAGCAAATGTCATGTTCGACTTTTTCAACGAGGACTATGTCGTGGCTGTGAAGCTTAGCGCTAAAGAACGTCAACAGCGGCGTCATCACCGTAATCGCGTTGACCTTGGAGATGCTGGTATGGCGCAACTGGACAAACTGGTGAAGGTTATTGGTAAGGGTGGCCACTCGAACCTGAAGCACGACAATCGCTCCAAGTACGTACCTGCGCCAGAGTTGCTACTGCGCGAGTTTCGCTCCAACGTTACAGTGCTTATGGACACATTGAAGGAGAAGGCTTCGGGTCGTAAGGCGCTGCACAAGATCCCTGCGCCAGAGATGGATTGGCTGGTGCGCAACGGTCGTTCCGGTAACATGGTGATCGCGGAAAGCAGCAACCACAAAATGGTTGATGCAACCGTCACGCCAACGCCGGCATCTTCAGCACTGCCGAATTTGCCGACAAGCATAATTGTGGAAGTGAATCGTGCTAAGATCGCTCGTAATCGGAAGCGCTTCGAGGTCCCCAAGCAGCGCATCAAGGCCAAGTTTGAGTCCATTTCACGGGAACTAGCGAACCAGAGGAATCCACTTGTGTCCCACGTCGACGAGCACCTGGTGTTCTCTGATTACTTATAACCAGCTTCTAGGGCCTTTCAAGCGGCACGTTGCCTCGTCGATCGAGATATAGGAAGATAGCACCACCACCTCCCATTTTCATATTTAACGCAAATTTTGCGCTTGAACCTGTCTTTTCTTCCATTTCTATTGGTCTATTTCTTATCTTGAATTTTTGCAAAAGTCTAATCGCTTCAGCCAGTCAAAAGCTTTACGTTGGAGTGGCTACATCAGACCAAGAGTTATTGGGCACGATGGGAGACCTGGACGACCACACGCCGGACGAGATCTACTGCGACAGTCAGGTGTTCGACATCGACTTCCATCCACTGACAGACATTGTGGCTGTTGGCTCCATCAGTGGCATCGTGGAAGTGTAAGAGCAGCAGTAGACAGCTCTCAAGAGGCAAAGCTGATGGACTAGTGCTGTGTGAACAGGTACAAGTACTCGGAGGAAGCAAATACGAAAGTGCTAGAGCTAAAGAACCACCAGGAAGCTGTGCGGGCGCTCCTTTTCGCCCCTGATGGACAGAGTACGCTGCATTTTGGTGTTTCTTGGGTTAAAGGAGCTCGTGACTGACTGTCGTTGTAGCTCTCTACACTGCGTCGGCGGACAAGTCTATTCGTGCTTTCGATACTCTGGGAAATCCCACATGGGCGGAGATGCGCGCGCACGAGTAAGGGAGAGAGTGGAAAAGTGTTGCTGCTGGAAGACTAATGGAGTTTATTGGTGTAGCCACCCGGTGAACCGCCTGCATGAACTATCGGCGAATGTATTTGCGAGCGGTGACGATCAGGGCTGCGTCAAAATTTGGGACACACGGCAGCATCGCTGTCTGTCGGAGTTTAAAGAGCATACGGTACGTTGTTACTGGGACCTTGACGGCCTAGAAACAGTTTTATTGACGGAGTTTGTTGCAGGACTACATTTCGGGCTTTGCGACGAACCCGGCGCAAGATCATTTGCTGGCGACAAGTGGCGATGGGCGATTGTCTGCTTATGACCTGCGGAAGAACGTGTTGGCAGGAAAGAGTGATGAGCTGGATGATGAACTGCTCTCTGTGGCGGTTATCAAGAACGGCCGAAAGGTTGTCTGCGGCTCGCAGGATGGTGTGCTGGTGATTTTCAGCTGGGGAACCTGGGGAGATATGTCGGACCGCTTTCCTGGTCACCCGGATTCTGTCGAGGCCCTGCTTAAGGTGGATGAGGACACTGTTCTGACTGGATCAAGTGACGGCATCGTTCGGTTCGTGCATTGATGAAAGTATTTGCCTAATCTTGATAGATGATCGCTAACATCAATGTGTTCATGTTATAGTGTGGTACAGTTGCACCCGAATAAACTGCTGGGACTCATCGGTGATCACGAAGATTTCCCGGTGGAAAACCTGAAGTTCTCTCACGACAAGAAGATTATCGGCAGTGTTTCTCACACGAATAAAGTACACTTCTGGGATGTGGGCTACCTTTTCGAAGAGGATGATGGTGAGGATGAAGCGGATGAAAACGAGGAGAAGGCTCCGGCCGGTTTGTCCATGGATGCAGAGATGCAGGACGCTGATAGTGACAGTGACAGCGATGACTCCGATATGGGCGACGCAGTTGGAGGTCGCAAAGCTTTCCCCACAGCCAACGAACAGTTCTTCTCGGACTTGTAGAGATTTTCCCTTGGAGGAATTCGTTGAGATAGATGGAGACACAAGACCACTAACAATACAGTATTTGCAAGCCATGAAGTATAAACTTTCTCTTGGTAGTATACATGTATTTTGTTTCAGATACTCTGAGGTAGGAAATCACTCAACCAGTCTGTAAACAATTAACGGATCACTGTTTACTAGTATTAAACTTACTTTTGAAGTACTTTAAAATATTTCACCACGAGTATTTTGACTGAGCATGTAACAACTCGTGTGATGATCAAGTCCAGACACTTGACATTTTTGAAAGTCGTATTCTCATCAGCGTGCATGTCAGAGATAGAAAACTGCTCTGGCAGTCTTCTCGTCGTCGTAATTCAGTCCTCTTTTTCCATGTTGAGGATATTCGCACGAAGGCCAGGGGCTACTCGTACCAGAAATTTCTTCTAGATGCTGTAGCAGCTCTCGTGACGTTGGACGCGCAGTAGGGTCATTTTGAAGGCAGTCGTGTGCAATCTTGTGAATAAATCCAGGACACACGGGCGTCAGCATATCGAGGAGATTATCGGTGGGAACATCCATCAGTAGTTTCCCAGTGTCAAGCGCCACCAATACTACACCAAATGAATACATGTCAGACTTCTCTGAGAACTTGTTTTCTGCCAACACTTCTGGACTGCTCCAAATGCTACCTTCACCAATTTTCCCAGATTTGACCTCAGAAGTAAAACGTGCAGCACAATGACCAAATCCACAGAGCGCTGGTTCTCCGGTAGCAGAATCCAACAGGATGTGACTTGGTTCGATAGCACCATGCACAATTGGGGGTGAGTGAGTGTGGAGAAATGACAAACCGCGCAGTATCCCCATGGCAATCTGTAATTTTTGCTGTGTCCACGTCCAGTGTTGAGACTTCCTCCCACTTCTCAGAGCACGCCGTAAATCACCGCTGCGATGATATTCCCAAATCGCCATGAGATTTTGGAAAGAGTTCCATGCAGTGCCGACAATGTTCACGATATTTGGGTGCTCTAACGTAGCTGCCAAGCGAATTTCACGAGCAAGGCGTTCAACTGCGCGAGTATCGTTACGTTTTGGTGGCCGCAATCGTTTGAGAACGACTTCACGATTTCCGAGAGTTCCAACAAGCACTTCATTTGGAGAACCATCCCTGCCTCGAGAAATCATTTTGTCGCCATTTACATCAATGATAGGGACGCGCATTGCAACAACAACAGGGTCATTTTGAAACATCAGCAGCACTTGTGAAGTACCAAGTGCGTCCGAATAATCAACTTCTGACGGCCGGGACACACACGAGAATCCTCTGCAAACTTCTGCTTCCAAGTCAGCTTCAAGATCGGATAGTCCAGATAAACTGAGCCTGGCGTATTGTTGGCATTCATGAAAAAGGTACCATCAGGAGTAAGTGCATAAAGCTCAAGTGTCGATTTCTCCACGAGATCCTTCCTGGTGCTCGACTGTTTTCGCTGCCGAAGTAAATGACGAATGAACATGAAGCCAATTACACATAGCAACAACGTAAGCACGCATCCTACCGCCCAGATCCCGATTAACACCCTGGAAGGTTCAGTGTCATTCTCTTGAGATGGACGAAGGTCAGCAAGATCCTGAAGCAGACCTGCCACAACACCAGATTTGCGTGGCGTGCACCATTCACTGGTATTTGCCGTGGACAGTATTGTCGTGCATGGGATAACAAGTGCGAGTTGGTTAGGACAGCTCCCACCACTACTAGGAGTTTGCATCGTAATGGCAAAGGTCCCCAACGAGTGGCGACGCACGGTCGGCATCGGAACATCCCGGTTGTCCCCTTCTTCAGCCCAAATAAGGTTCGTTTCCACGGTCACTGACGACGCACTTGCCTCGCTTTCCGACACAATGACAGCACATTTAGCGACCTCACTGATCTGCTTGTCACCACAAATCGTGGCACGCAATATCGTTTCAGAGTTCTCTGGATCAATGCAAGATGTTGACGGACAATTCTGCAACTCCTCGTACTTTCTCGCGTCACCACAATATCATCCATTCCGAGATCGCAACGCACCTTGAATTCGCGCGTCATATTGCTGCTAGTGACAACATATCCTTGATCCCAGAGCACTAGTCGCTGCAGTGTTCCTTTCAAGTCTCGCCACGCCAGATCTTTCTCAGTCAACATATACTGCACCTCGACAGGCAGCGATGTGTTGAGCTTAAGTCTTGGTGCCTCAATCCCCGCGTCAATAAGATGAGCCATCCGCGCCGAAATTGTCATTTCAGCAAAGTTTTCATCAGCGAGCACGAGCGCCACCCAGAGCAGCACAAACAATGGCACCCAATGCCTCTGCATGTTTCTCGGGTGCCAACTGCGATTGCTAGCGTTTTGCTAACTGGCATGAACAACAGGTGAGCGTTGATCCCACGACCGTTCCGTCACTTTCAGGTGCGATGCCGTTTCAGCGTCAAGGTCCAGAGCGTCCAGCACAATCGAAAGAATCAGCATCTCGTTCATGCAGCCCACACAAAGTTGTCCAGCATTTCTTCCACAATTCCGCAGCGATATGACGGCCACACGACAC
The DNA here is from genome assembly GCA_008079305.1 of Phytophthora palmivora. Taxonomy (NCBI): domain Eukaryota; phylum Oomycota; class Peronosporomycetes; order Peronosporales; family Peronosporaceae; genus Phytophthora; species Phytophthora palmivora. The sequence goes on from VOQZ01000631.1 coordinate 53,756, forward strand.
CAAGAGGCTTCATGAGCTTGTTGCGGTGAAGAGACACAATAGTCGATCATCGAACCTAATACTTGGTCTCAACGCTTCAGATGTGGCAAACTTTTGCACATGTGCAAAAGTTTTCACTATCTGTAGCATTCTCCTTATTTCTCTTGCATGGCAACGACTCGAATCGATAGTTGTTTGACTTGTTGCAACTTTTTGCAAGTCACTCACTTCAACTTGGCAACAGTCAAAGCCAGTTCCTCTTTGTGATTGGGCATTTGTCTCACATACAAACATCAAGTGCATTTTCACAGGCCCGAAATCGCGGCAACACAACAAGCCTAATCCCCAGCATAACTTTAGAGCTGACCTAGACGCAGACGGAGCTCTTCTTCTCCCGTGCGATCGTACTTAAGACCAAAAGGCCAGAGCACAAGGTCGAGGGCGTCGGGGACGGACGACGAAGGCGCTGGCGACGTCGGCCATGAAGAAAATGTCCCGCAAGAATTTCCGCGGGGGGCCGCTCTTCTCGAGCAAGGCGAGCAGTTCCACAGGGCCCAGTAGCTCATCCCCAGCAGGGGGAAGTGGCGTCCGTCGTGCCACGTGGGCTGACAAGATCCGAGACAAGCTACCGCCTTTGGGGGAGAATGAGTACGAGGTTCTATGGGAACGTGGCGTCCTGGGTGTGATCTTCCTCGAGTCGGAGAAGGACGGCATTCCCTACGTCTCCAAGGCCACCGAGTCCTGTATCTCTCCTGCTGTGAGTCAAGGAGACATCCTCAAGTTCGTGAACGTCGTGCGGTCTCGAGACCACTCGTTTGCCGACTTTTTCAAGATTCTTGCCACCATGAAGAAGCCTGTGTTGCTCCGTTTTGAGCGCATTTCGGCCAGTACACCGTCGTCGGATGAGGACGAAGCTTCGCAGCTCTTTGGAGTACAACGCTCGAGCTCTACGAACGCGGTGAATAATGCCAGTCACTATGCAAGACAGAATGTACCTACAGTCGATGAGGGAGACCTTGCAGGTAAACTACAGAGAGCCAATTCCGTGCCGCAGAAGGACCAGAAACCACCGAAAGCCACGAGAGGAGCGTTCTGGAGGGCTAATGGAGCGAAGGACTCGGTGGGACCGGCACAGTCGGTGGGACCATCGAGTAATGACCGGATGGCTGCGTCCCAAGCTCATCGTCGGATGCCGAGTAATAGAGAACAAGTGTCACCACGAGATGCAAATGGAGGACACTCACCTTTGGGACCTCATGAGTATCAGGTGTACTGGGAGACAGGATCGCTGGGTTTGTTCTTTGGTGAGGACAAAGCGACGAACTTGCCAGTCGTGACGCGATCGACACCGAGCGCTAATCCAGTGGTGCGACGTGCTGTTGCCATTAATGACACACTCGTGTCCGCTAATGGTATCAAGTCAGCTTACAACGTTCTTCTTTGTTGGTCGTCTTCAGCAAATGAACAAACCTGTGCGGCTAGTGTTTAGGCGGAGGCAGCCCAATGACCAAGTTGTCATTGTTAAGCAAGGAGAACAGCAACAACAGCAGCGACAACAACAACAACAATTGCAGCAGCAGCTTCAGCAACGACAGCAACAAATGCGTGAACAGGAACAAATGCGCGAGCAGGAGCAGAAGCGCGAACTACATAAACTCCGTGAACAACAAAACGTGAACAACAACAGCTTCATGAGCAAAAACAACGTGAGCAGCAGCAACGTGAACAACAGATTCGCGAGCAACAGCAGCGTGAGCAAACAGCGCGAGAAACTGGTGTATGAACAACAGCTCCGTGAACAACAACTTCGTGAGCAACAGCTTCGTGAGCGACAGCAACGTGAGCAGCAACTTCGTGAACAACAAGAACGCGAGCAGCAACTTCGTGAACAACAAGAACGTGAGCAGCAACTTCGTGAACAGCAAGAACGCGAGAAGCAACTCGTGAACAACAAGAACGTGAGCAGCAACTTCGTGAACAGCAGGAGCGCGAGAAGAAACTTCGGGAACAAGAAGAACAAGAGCAGAAGCACCTTGAGGAGCAGAAGCGCCTTGAGGAGCAGCAACGCCTTGAGGAACAGCAACGTCAGCAGGAAGCAGCACTACGGAATCGGACGCCCTCAATCACTGCGAATGCCTCACCATCACCATCGGCAGAAGACAGTAAGACTCCCCACCGCAATCGAACGCCTAGTCCAACCGTGAAACGAGCATCTACGCCACCTCCGCGTCCACCTTCTCCTCAAGTTAGACTGGAAGTTAATGACAATTTCCGCCATGGAGACAGAGTTAACATGCGAACGCCTCCTCCGTTTCCCCAGTAATGTCGCGGAAACAAGAAATGTCAGAAAATATCCCCAGCGCCAATTACGAAGTTTCACCTAAGGCCAGTATGTCTCCAATGGTACGAAACTCACCGAAAATTGGTATGTCCCCGAAGTTCGGTGTGTCACCAAGTGCCTCACCAAACATTGGTAGTTCACCGAAGGTGACCAGCTCGCCATTGGCTTCACCAATCTCACCGTTTATTGCAACTGAGACCACTAGCGAGACGAGCAACTCGGCATCATCACCCATTGTAGAAATTGAAGACGATGTGCCTATTGCTCACTCTCCTGTGGAAAAGGAAGGAGATACTCCATCGCCGAAGGAAAGCCATCAAATTTTTGAGAAATCTTTCGGTAGGCGAAGTCGGAATAGCAGCGAAGAGCAACGACAGCATCAAAAGGCAATGATTGGCGTCAGCAAAGATGAACCAGTGTTGTCACCGACCAACAAGACATTGCACCTGTCACCTACTGAGCCATGGGATGTACCTGAGCACATCCCATCACCGACGATAAAAGCAGTGCCAATTGAGGTAGATGAAGACGACGTTGATATTGGAGTACCCTTTTCTCCTACTGCAGATGCCCACTTGGATCATGTTGTAATGGCCGAAGAAGCCGAGTTTGCTGAAAAA
>VOQZ01000632.1:0-37558 GCA_008079305.1 Phytophthora palmivora
CGTCAGGTTCCCAACTATCTTCAGGTAGCAAAGCGGCATCAAAGTCATCGTCTTCTGGAATCTCGAGCTCTATCGTTGGTCGCCTGGGGAACAGGGGCTCTGGGTTCAGACGGCTCACATGCACCCATGGATTCACACGATAACCAGTATCTTCAACCTTGAGTCGTACGCGGAAGTCATCCAACATCTCATCGATTCTGAAAGGACCATGCCACATGTGCGCTAGCTTCCTTCTTAACCCCCCCGTTTGTACTTTAGTGATATAAAGCCATACGGCATCACCTATAGCAAACCTGATTTCAGACGTTCTGATAACTCGTTCCACTTTCTGGTTTGTTCTTCAGACCGGTCGCGTTTCGCTTTCTTCTGGAGATCTTCGGCACATGCCACAGCAAACTGTAGTCTCGTTGCATCTTCCTTCTCCATTCGTAGGCGGTTCGTTCCTGAGTCGTCGACGGCTTGGGTCCTAGCATAGCGGACACAGTTCCGAGGGCATCCCAACCATGCACCAAATAAAAAGGCGTTTCCAGACGGTTGGCATCGAACGACGTGTTTCAGGGCGAACATCAAACGCCGCATGATCATCCCAATCACTTTGATCAGCTTCAGAGATATATGCTTGAATCTCGCGTTGATCACGCACAGTTACCACCGGCACCACGTTCCTGTTGGCCATTTGTCTTGTGGTCTTGTGGTCGTATCCTAGAGTAGCTCGTTGTCTACTACCCAGGAGTTCCCTGAAACACTTGAACACCTCACTCATAAACGGGGATCCTGGTCATGACGAATCAGAGAACTGGCTCCGAAGTTTCTGAAAACACGTTCTTCATAGGCTTCCGCCACGTCTTGAGCCGTGGTGCTACTCATCGGCTTACACATCACGTACCCTGAAAACATGTCTTGGAACAGAGAAGGAAGGTGTTGCCGCGTGCTGACTTCGGCATATGCGTCACAAAATCCATGGACACAACCTCAAACGGTCTGCTGGGTCAATATTCCCAGGTGACGGTCCAGGGTTTGGAGGTCGCCCCTTGCCGCTAGCGCAGTCCACACACTCCTTCACGAATCTTTCCACATCGGCGTACATACCCAACCAGTAGAACTCTGAACTCAGTTTCTCGAACGTCCTCTTGATTCCCTGATGTCCACCTTGATAATCTTCGTGGGCATAATGCAGCAAGTCTGAGTGCAAATCTCTGGGGACGACCAGTCTGAGTTCATCGACGTTGTCTCGAGGCCGCTCTCGGGTAGCACGACTTAGACGATACAGCACATCTCTGGAATCCAAGATGAAATCTTCAGCGACCCTTGCTAGTTTCCTGACTCGGGGGCGTGGTAGATCTCCCACGTCACCTTTCAGAAACTTCATGAGCTCAACCAAATACGGGTCGTGGCTCTGATGTGCCTTAATTCGCCGCCAACGTTCTGCCTGGAACTCCAAAGGCCCCAGGGGTTCACGCTCATCGTCGTCCTCAGGCGGATCAGTGTTATTCGGAACTTGGGCACGGGTCACAGCAGATCAATACTTTAGCTGATCGTGGCAGAGGTGCGGATTCGGGGCCTGGTTCCATCAGACTCGGGTGTCACACCGTGGTTTTCAGAGCCTGATACTTCGGACTCCTGAACTTCTGCATTTGGAGCTGGGCAGGCTTCATTAATTTCTCTTGTACTTTAGACACTAGTTGTAGATGGGTGAGCTCGTCAGCGTCTTGTACCTGCCAAGCTTCCCCAAGTGCCAGAGTCTTCGAAGTTAAGTAATCTGCTGCCGCTTGGTTGAACTCACGTTTCACATGTACTAATTTCAGGGGCCTGAAATTTGGTTTTCAGAGATTCAAACTCTGCCAACCTCCGCTGCAAATTAGGTTGGTTGCAGTTAATCAGTCCCTGAGCCTGTTGTATTGCGATACGTGAGTCTCCAACAACCACTAGCTCATGTATTCCATGTTCCAACGCCATCCTCAGACCGTAGTTCAATCCACAATACTCCGAGTCATTCACAGTGACGTCCTTCAGGGGAAATCCTCGGGCTTCCAAGACATTCCAACCAGGGAGTTTCCAGAGTATGCATCCGCAACTTCCCAGACGAGTAGACGTCTTTGCTGCACCATCGAAACTCAGGACATGACCCTGATAATTGCTTCCAGCATTTCCACACTGACAGGAGCTGGCGGTTTGACTCGCCCCTTGGCTGGAATCAGGTTTTCAGATACCTCGTCTAAATGTTCTCGGGGTGTGATGCCTGCGCCGAGTATGGCTGGAAGTCCGTCTTTCATCGCGCTGGATCTTGCGAATTTCTAAGTCCCAGTGCGACAACTTCAGACCCCACTTCACGTTTCTACCATCGGTGGAATTCGACGTCAACAACCATTTCAGCACAGAGTATCTGGTATACACCACAATCACTGGACTTGACTCTACCAGCGCTCTGAAATTTTCCAAGACTCTGAGAATCGCAATCACCCTCCTTTTCGGCGATATGATACCTGAGTTCAGCGTCATTCAGGACACGGCCCGTGAACCGGACTGGATGAATCACTCCATCGTACTCCTGCCCTAAAACTGCCGCGGCAGCCCAAGGGTTCGCATGTGGGATGATAACAAACGGTCTGGTTCGGTCCGGGTGTCTGAGAAGTGGGGTGGAACTATCTTGCGTTTCAGGAGCTCAAATGCTTCTTTGGCACAAGTCAGATCCTTCCCAGAGCGGATCTGTTCATCCGTCCAATCGTACAAGGCAGCAGCGATAACCGGTAATCTTCAATAAACTGTTGTAGTAATTGAGACTTCCATGAAACTCTGAACTCCCTTTAGCGTGGACGGGAACGGCAGTTCTTCGACTCCTTTGACGATCTTGGGCGTCGCTCTCAGACCTTCGGCGCTGATTTCGTGGGAGAGATACGGGATCGATAGTTTCCCAAATTCGCTCTTGGGCAACTCACAGAGATGTTCCAGTAGCGAAGTCTGAAAAGCAGGGCGTTTAAATCGTCACAGAGTTGGTCCCAAGTCGGCGCTCCATGTGCAATGTCATCGATGTACGAACTTCTCCCCAGGACTGGACCCATATACGTTGGAACCGGAATGTTCCTCTGGAAAACGGTCATCTGACTTGTGAGAGCCGACACTTCTGATTTCAGCGCATGGTTTTCAAAGTCTGAGGATTGGTCTTCAGAGTCTTGAGGCTTCAGCTGCAAGAATTCCAGAACGTCTGCGTCAACTTCAGCCTCTTCCTCTGGTGACAATCTCACAAATCCCCACAGGCAATTATCCAGCATAGCTTGATACACAAGAGGAGCATTCTTCAGGCCGAAAGGCATTCTCACCCACTGGAAGTGTCCAAATGGACAAATAAATGCGGATATCAATCGAGCACGCTCCGTCATCCTGATCGCCCAGAACCCGCTAGCCATATCCAAACTCATAAACCACATCGCAGCCTCGAACCCAATCAGGAGGTCATCAATGAGAGGCAACGGGTAGGGTGATAACTGGATGAAACCATTCACAATCCGATAGTCGATACACATTCGTATGTCAACACCGTTCTTCTTCAGAACGATCACAATAGGGGATGCCCACGGCGAATTGGAGTACTCGATCAAACCAGTTTCCAGAAGTTTCTTGAGAAGCTCATACACCTTCAACATGAGGTGAGGGGCAACGGACCTTGGACGTTGGGCCACCGGTTTGGCGTCCCCTACATCTAGATCACAAACACACGCCCCTTGCCGGTGCGGGCGCTGCATTACCGTCTCCTAGGAAGATCTTTCTGTGGTATTTCAGAATGTCACGTAGTTTCTTCTCCATTTCTGGTGTTGTCTTTCCTGGTTCTCCAACATCAGCACTGTCAATATCGCACTCCGGTGTCAATTCCTCAATCTCTGGTAACATGACCAGTTGATCGCGCAACTGGGCAAGGAGCTCCGTGCCTTCCCGCATATATAACACCTGGTTCCAAATCCAACTCTTCGTTCGAGACTTGCATACACCGTTCATACTCCACTCGTAATTTTTCCACAGGTGTTCCGGGCATCCCTTGAACAGGGATATCCCAAGACTCGTCCATTAAGTCCAATCATCTGCTGGTAACTGAGAAGTCTGAAAACCACTTGCAGGAGACTCTAGTTCCGAGTCCGAGGAGCCGTCACCAGAACTGATGCGATCGTCACCATAGTCGCTGGGAGAGACACTTTCAGAGGACATCTCAGAATCTCTGGTATCCACACTTGCGTCCAAGCTGTCCGCCACTCCACTGCAGCAGCAATCATCTGTCTGAGTGGATGCATCTAGGGCAAAACGCACTCGCTTCATGACTGGGGTCGGGTCTGATTTCACAAATTGCACTCGAGCATTATCCAACCTCGGATGTTGCAGTATCTTAGTCGGCCATGGATAATCTGGACGCTCCACACAAGGAGGTTGCGGCATCAGAGCCTCCAGCCTTGCTTCTCGTTCCATGCGCTTCTTCGTTTCTGGTGACGGAGTGCTTTCCAGGATCAGTACCTCCCAATCACGATATGCAGCGGAACCTGGACGCACGAAACGCCCATGTCTCGGGAAGAAGCCATATTCCACGATCCTCGCGACATCAGAGAGCTCGTTGACCCAGGTGTTCTTATCGGAAATATTCACCACACGAACTGCCACAGGCCATGAGCGGGCAGCATAGATCAGCTGCGTAACCCAACGATCACCACGTCCAGCCCACACGACTTCCCGTTGCGGATTCGTCGGACCGTAATCAATCCTAACAATGAACTCCTCACCAGGACTCAGAAGAACAGCCTCGCTTGGTCTGACAAACCTGCTACGACCAATGTGGTCACCGGGTTCCCAATTACACATCATCACCACGACTTCGTCTGGTAACGACACCAGACCTTCGCGAGTACTGATCCTCACTCCAGCGGCAAACATAAAGCCCATTCCTAAAAGCACATCAATTCCTTCACCAATATTCGCGACCCAAACATCCACAATGTACACCACTCTTGGCCCAAGTGTCAACTTGATCTCAGCGCTGGCGCCAATGTACGTCGGAACACACCACCCATCCCTGATACCTTAGTTTGCTTGTGCGACTTGAGTCTGAGTCCGAGCTTACGCGCAAAGTCGTAACTCAGAATGTTTATAGTCGCACCGGTATCCAGGAGAATCTTAGTCCGGCGATCATTCACAGCACCATGTACCATCACCACATCTCGCTTGGAACGATCAGGGTAATTATCCTCCCACCAGCCGTAGCATTCGCCATCCTTCAGTCTGAATGACACTGTGTCGTCAGGTATCGGATCGGTGTTTTCAGAGATCTCGGGTAACTTATTTCCTGATTTCTGAAAGGCACAGCTGATTCCTGGGTTAAAGTGGTCATGCATTGTTGGGGTTTATCTTGAACCTTTCTCAGCTCCGGTCCTACACACACTAGAACACATAACTCTGGGGTATTGCCTTGCCCGGCGCGTTTCGGATCCCCATCCGACGGGCGTATTAGTTTAACGGCTTCCCAGAGTCTGCCTCCTCACCCAGAAGTCTTTCTCTCAGGTGGTTTGGCATGTCCTTCAGTGCGCCTTGACGGGCGAGTTGCTTGAGTGTTTCCAGAGTCTTCAAGTCTTCACAGGGTTTTCCGGGATGTAATTTTCCACACACTTCACAGGGGGTGCTCGACACATTCGACTTGGATGCCCTTTTTCCTGGCACCGGTCACACGTGATATCCCTCCAGCAATCTTCTTCTGAGTGTCCTGAGCGTTGACATTTCTCGCAAAACTGTTCCAATAACCGCCATTTTCAGGACGTCTCTGATGAAAACCCTGACCTGACGATCCAGACGGGGAATGGGGCGGCGGACGCCATCCCATGTCACCCATCACTCGGTACACTTCATTTGTCAGGGTCTGCGTCCAACAGCGCTCGGCGGAGCTGTCGAGGCACTCGAAGAAGTCTGTGCAGTGTCTCCATCACGGGTAGACTCTGAAGTCACAATCTGAAATCTGGAATCACCGGTTTGGTCTCTGGCATCCTGATCGGATTTTAAAGATCCCTTATGGTTTTCAGGTCATCATCATCAGAATCTTCAGAGTCCGGGTCTCTCACGACATAAGTCCGGTTCATGCGCTTGGGCTTGAACGGTCCTCGTGGAATATTGTCTGCTCGGAAGTCTCGAGCCTTGGTGGTGGTCATATCTTGGTCACCTGTTCGCCAGACATCTTCATCCTGTTGTAAAGCATACTCCAAGTCTGAAATACGTCGGAATCTCTGACCTTGTAGCGAAGTTTTCAGACGCGCATCCTTGAGCTTCGTGATAAAACGGAGCACGTGCTTCTCAAGACGCTTGGACGATTTTCTGAAGTCAATGTCGGCCTTCCCAGCGGCGGAGTTGAGTCGATAGAAGAATTCGAGCGGGGTCTCAGAGTCCTTCATAGCCATTGTGAAATATCTCTCTGAATACGATGACCGCGCCTTACAGTAACGCTTCTTGAACTCTGACGACAACTCCTTCCAGTCACGGGACACACTCTTGGGGAGCTGGTTAAACCAGTCACGCGCAGATACCGGAAGCTTCAACTTGAGCTCCTGAATGCGTGTCTTGGTCGACCACCCTCCTTGAGACGCCATATTCGTGAATCGCTCCCACCAGTGGATGCGTTCCCTGAGTGTGGCTCTAGGATCGAACTCTCCGAGATTGTTAGAGTTCATGAACGGCCTCAACGTCAGAAGTGTAGTTCCAGCTTGAGCTTGTGTCGCTGCTGTCAGGTTCACCACTTCACCAAGCTCAGAGTCGTCTGAAGACGAGCTTTCGGATTCTGAGCTCGAGTCCTCAGAGTCTCCACCAGGGTCTGGTGCTTCACCACGGCGCTTCTCTCGGCGGGGCGCCTCTCGGTCTCCATTAGACCGTCTAGCGTCTGATTTCCGCGGTGGATCTCGTCGTGGAGTCGATGCACGCCTGATGTCCCCCTTGGCTTCCGTCACCGAGGCTACTCGAGTCACTTGGGTTGCTGTAGTGGTCGTAGCGGCGGCGCCATTCCTCTCGGCCTTCACTCGCTTCGTCACCGAGCTTCGCGCAGGGGCAGTTTGCTGGAAGGTCGCAACTTCTCGAGGAGCCGTCTTGAGAGCCGGTGGGTGCGACATGGGTTCAACCCTAACCTCACTTCTGATTTCTGATCCGAATACCGGATACTTAATTGCAACTTCAGGGTCCTCAGTGTCTAACACCGGGGTTGCAGTTGCTAAATCAGGGTGACCGACCCTTCGCGCCTCTTGAACTTGGGACAATGTTGCTCGAAGGTTTCTCAACTGACCGGCTTGGAAGCGTTGCATGTTCTGAGAACTCTCTTTCTCCCTGTCGCGCTCAGCTTCCAAATCTTTCATCCGCTGCTGTAAGGTCTTCATTTGGGAAATCCAGTCTCGCTTCATCTCGTCTGTCGCGCGCGCATGTTGGGCTTCGGCTTCGGCTTCTCGCTGTCGCCAGCGATCAGCAAACTCTGATTCCAGACGTTGGCTTTCCGACCTCCAGAGATCTGATTTCAGCGTCTCCAGCTCTGCCACGCTGCGGCTTCTGGGTTTACTCTCCGATACCAAACTTCTCCGTTCTTCAGCATCGTCAGCACGTCTCTCCGCCTCCAGTCTCGCGTTCTCAGACTCCAACAAGCGGTCGGTGAGCGTCTGGATCTCGCGTCTTGCTTCCAAGTCGCGTTGTTCCCGACGGCGGTCACGTTCCATGGACTCCAAGCGTTCTCGGGCCAAGAACTCCATCTGCGCTTGCTCCATCCGGCTCTGCCACTCCTGCTGTTGCCTCATGACGTTCAGTTCGATCTGGGCAGGCCCTGATCTCTGAGAGCTTCGAGCTCCAGACTTCGTGCGACTCGACGCGATGGAACTCAAGCGTCGAGACGGCGTTTTCCGAAGGTCTTCACTCTTCACACTCTGGCGGTGGCTTCGATGGCTTGCACTTCGGCTGGAAACAGATGAAGGCGGAATCTCTGACGTTGGTTGTCTGAAACCCTGTGAAGGCTCATGGACGAACGCCTGGTTTTCAGGCTTTACATCTGACACCTCAGCTTCTTCTTCCAGCATGTCGATGTCTTCAGGCTCCGATTTCACAGGAAACAACGTTCGAGTCACTTGGATTCCCATACCTTCTCCGGAGACCATTCCTCCGACGTCAGCGCCTTGGGCAATCAACGCCAGACCCTCTGCGGACAGCGGCATGTGTGACGCCGCCCCTCGACTCGCAGACATCAAGGACGAGTCTGTAGAGCTTCCACGCGAGGTCTGAAATCCAGACGACTGATCATCAGAGGTCCCGATAACACTGGGAACCGGCACATCCGTCATTCGAGTTCGAGAGCTGTTACGATCTTCAGACATGGGAGTCCCGGACTCTGGTCGTGTGTTATCAGAACGACTCTCGTATTGTGGCAATGAAGACAGCGACGGCGTCGACAAGGCTGACGGTGTTGACGAGACTTGAGGGCGCGGCGGTCTCTGCTGTAAGCGCTTGGACTGCGGCGGCTCATCACTGCTGGAACCATTGGAACTATGCGTCACTCGGAGTCCGGTCACCCGGAGGCGCATGATCAGCTGTCGTCCTTGTAGGTCAGCATCCTTGTCAGGTAATACACTATCGGTTCCTTCTCGCTTGTTGTGTCTTCTTGTTTCATGCCTTCTGAGAGTCGGTTAACTTGTAACCTGGCAGTCACAGTGGCCCACTCAACCAGTTCCATGGCGAGACGACTCTGAAGTTCGGTCGCCACACTGCGTACCTGAGACTCGAAGATAGCTGACGCCTGGGTCTGGGACCACGTCGGGAGCAAGTTCTGGAATTCAAAACCCGCCTCATACAGCATTGTCTGGAGAACGTCCACACACTCTGGTGCCGTCAGCGTGCTCATTGGAATCTCAATGTAGGAAAGGTCTTGAATCCGACCAAAGCCATGACGTCTCGCGTGAAACTCCGAAATCCACATATCTTCAGGGAATACAGAGGAGCACCGCCACTTGATGTAGTCGCCGGTCGCTGCAGCGGCTTTCTGGAAGACGGCTACACTGGGCTTCGTCGTCGGCCATACATACTCGACGCTTGGCGGGACGACTCTACCGGCATCCATGTCTTTCCAGCGGCGGAGCTCACGACGCACATACCTTAACGCTCGTTCTCCATCAAGCGAATCAGCCCTCCCAGACTCATCAGACGGTGTCTTCAGAGAATCTTCGGACTTGATCAGCGTGTCATCCGACATTGGTGCACCTTCAGACTTCGGAGACTGCGGAACACGATCTTCAGAGAGTCCGGGTTCTGGCTTCGCTTCTTCCACGGACTGTCCGGAGGTCGTCGACTCTGAACGCAGATCGACCACTTCCGGGGACTCAACCAAATCGGCGCCTCCCACAGACGCCTCATCACCACCCTCACGGGCAGTGGTCACCTCGTCACCAGAAGCTTCGACTTCTGACGGGCCTTCCTCAGAACCTTGTTCACCAGAGACAACGGGTGCCTCCTTAGCTTCTGGTTCCGCAGCAGGCTGGTCTTCGATCGCCGGTTCCGCGACGTTCACACTCTCAGCGGCTTCTTCTCTCGCGCAGCCTTCCTCTTCTCGCGAGCCGCCTTCTGGATAACATCCAAGTCTGGTTGCTCCTCAGGCGGCAAACCTTGGAGACGCTTGGACTGACGTGTCAGAGCACCTCGCCCGCGACCACGGCGTCCTCCTCTCGTAGATCCTGGTGTAGCCATCTTGAATATAGACGCTTGACAGGAAACTTTCTCTTCTTGTACTCTTAAATCCGGTGATATCACGATACCAAGATCCGGGCACGCGCACCAGTTGTCGCGAAGTCGGTGAAACTTTGATCGCGGAGCAGGTGGCGTATAGTGAACCCGGTTATATGACTACTGAAAGGATTTCAGAGTCGTACAACGTAGGTGGGCGTGTGGTACCTTGTGGTATCCCTGTGGGTTCGTTGTCTTGGGAATATGACCCTCGCCGGGGTCTGAAAGTACGAAGTGAAGAAAAGTCGTGTTCCCTTGGAGTCTGGTGTCGGGGTTCAAGAAGTCCTTCCAGGAACGTTTGGGAGTCGGAGTTTCTGGAAACCAAGTAGGCTACCAGAGAGTTGGTGGTCGGAAAGAGGTTAATATACCAGAGAGAGTCTGATATCGGTGTCTGGATATCACAAATCCAGAACCGAGATACTTGACTTTCAGAGATAAACAACAAATATGCAGAGTTCAGGAATATACAAATATATGCAGCCGTTCTTATTCTTTCTGGGCCCTTGAACGGTGGGCTAATACTCCAGGTCAACTAGGGACTCGTTACCAGACACCTGGTCTGTCTGGTATCCCTTTCACGTTCGCGCACCACCCTCTAATATAGAGGGAAATATAAACCAATGCAATCAGCTATATATAACAGTCTACCTTGCACCCTGGAAACGACTGTCTAGTTTCCAGAGCCTGTCCAAACGAGCAATATGAAATGGGCTACCGCTAGAGACAAAACAAACGACCCAACTAGGATATGGAATAGGCGGGTCCTCTCAGGTCTCTACGTTACTTGATCTCCACCTAAGGGGACTGAATTTGGTGGAGATCACACGGCGTACGTCCTCGACGCCGTGGCTTGGATACCTCTCAAGCGGACTTGTGCAGTAGCAAGCAAATTGAACTCTGTTTATCGTTTTATCTTTCTCATAACTCTCATATATCTCTGGTATCACTCTTCTTCTTGTCGTCCTTGGCGTCCTTCATGCAGTCAGTCTTCAAATCTCAGGTACACTTGGTTCTTGTATGTATCAGGTATCTTGACTTGGTTTCAGTATGCAGTCAGTATAGCCGATCTCGATGGGTTGACAGGTAGAGACGTCATCACGGGGGATGTGCAGGGCAGTCATCACTTGATTGCGTGACCTAAACTTGGTTTCAGTATGGTCAGTGCAGCAGATCCCGATGGGCTGATGGGTAGAGACGTCATTACAGGGGATGTGCAGGTCACACATCACTTGATTGCGTTACTTGAACTTGGGTTCACTTGGTTTCAGTATGGTCTTGAATCTTCGTTGATTTCAGAGTCTGGTATCCGGGTTTTCAGAGTCTGAAATCACTTTGGTTTTCAAAGTCTTGGTCATTCAGAGTGGGGAATACCAGAGTCTTGAACGGAATATCATAGTACGGAGCACCAATGCTTCAACGTACACGAAGTTCTTGAGGGTTGCGCGGGTGCGCGGCGTCCGGCGCGCGATACTTGGTCTCTGCGGGTAAGTAGTGTAGATCCTTGAACCATCATCGTCGGGGAAAGTCCGGTGACCAGACAGAGTGTATTTGACCTTCAGAGTTGTGCACACTCTGAAGTACACTTCTGGTCCATTGGGCCCCTTTACAGTCAGGCGAAGGTTCATCTAAAATCTTCCACAGATGTCGCACGGGTGCAGCCGTGTCCCAAGCTCCCCCTCTCTCATAACCCATATTATAACCAATCACATCGTAACGTAGTATCCACCTGTCGCTCGAAAATCGGAAATAGCATCATGTCATACCGCGTTGGTTCGTAAGTTTCTCGCAGTGGTACCATAACTGTCATCTGTGTCGAATAGTAGTGACGCAGTTGTATCCATGCCTTTCACAGTCGATGCAGCGGCGATGCCTCCAACGAAGGCAACCAGCAGAGCTATAAAAACCGCACGCATTGTTGTGTCTGACGATGCTAAAATTCAGTAGAGGAGGACTGGACGGTAAATGCACAGCAGACACCGTGCAACCTATGCACATGTATCCCATGATAAATAATTGCCTGTGATCATGAGAGTGACTTGAAGGATGGGACAGTGTACATATATTCGTCTTCTGGGCAAGATAAAGCTAGGCATTCCCTGTTGTTGGCGGAGGCCGATAAATCCGAAAGTGCATATTCTCTCCTTTCAACTGCTACTTTTTTTAGATTAGGATAACTTCTTTTATTCAATTTTTTATGAAAGTAGGTGGTAAGGTGGGCATAGTAAGCCCACCCCCGATAAGCTCAACATTCAGATTCATATGGTAAAATCAATTCAATAGAAAGTTCGTTTAGTCGTAATTACGCTGTCTACCTACATTGCTCAACAATGTTGTCATCCCAACAAACCTGTTCGACGTCAGTATCAAGTCATGAAAGCGTCAGTATGTCTACCAGACTATTCCACACTCGGTGTGCTATAGCGTTTTTGATGCCATTGTCATGATATGAGCTCGTTCATGCTTCCAGCGTCGAATGATGCGCGCTTTAGAGTAGCAGGATGCAGAACTGGGGGTGATTCCTGACCAAAATGTGTCAATAGCACTAGTAATAGTGTTTGTGTTATAAAATGAAAATAGTTTATGCTGGATCGGCTTGCGTCCTCCCCCCAAGTATTGCGAGTCGCCCCCTCATGATTTACTGTTGTGTGTTAGTTTGTTGTAATAGCATGGATTCGTCGCCGCTGATCAGTGGATTGATGAGTGGTTAGTGACCACTGGTCTGTCTTTGTTTGGGATGACACTTACAGTAACATATAACTGCAAATCCTAATCTGGTACGTTAAATACTTCGCTATGATTGGTCAGTCAAGAGCGACACTTAACAAAGCACGACACTAACACCTAGACTACTTTACGTGTATTATATTACCTTTATAGATTTTTGGTGGCATTATATTTAAAAATACCAACTCCAAGGGGATTTCCATAATCCAGTAAGTTTCTTGCTGCATATTGGTAGATAGACACATAGCAAACGACAATGGCTTTTTGCCACTTTTTTTTAAATTGAAAAGTAATGTTACTCAATCAAACATTACTACGTTGGTTCAACTAAGGGCTTTATGTTTCGAACATTCTAGTACGCCTCCTGTGATTGGTTGAAATCGAACATTCTGGAACATGATTGGCTCCTCTTCGATCTTCCAACGTCATTTTACAATTTCCCTATTAAACATCACTACTTGACAAGATGTTACATGTAGCATTATCTCGCCGGGCATTACTGCGGCCTACACTCTACCGCGGCCTGGCATCTATGGGTCAACCGGCGTGGATCAACCCTCAGAACGTGCCTCAGGGCGAGAGTCTCCAGAAATACGGACGAGATCTGACCGAGATCGCCAAAGCTGGCAATCTAGACCCTGTCATTGGACGAGAAGACGCAATCCGTCGAGCCACGCAGATCCTCTCACGTCGTACGAAGAACAACCCTATCCTGATAGGAGAACCAGGTGTAGGCAAGACGGCGGTGGCTGAAGGACTGGCCCAACGGATCGCAGTGGGCGAAGTGCCTGATAGCTTAAAGGACAAGAAGGTGGTGGCTCTGGACCTCGCTGCACTCGTTGCTGGGGCCAAATTTAGAGGAGAATTTGAAGAGAGACTGAAGGCAGTGCTCAAGGACGTCGATGAGAGCGATGGGAAGGTGATTCTGTTCATTGATGAGCTCCACACGTTGGTGGGGGCAGGAGGCAACGAAGGCTCGACGGATGCTGCTAATATGCTCAAGCCAGCGTTGGCACGGGGTGCACTCCATTGTATGGGAGCTACGACGTTGGACGAGTACAGGAAATATATTGAAAAAGATGCAGCACTGGCAAGACGATTTCAACCAGTGTTGATCTCGGAACCGAGTGTGGAAGATACTGTGACGATTTTGCGCGGATTGAAGGAGAAGTATGAAGTGCATCATGGCGTGAGAATTGCAGATAGTGCACTTGTAGCAGCGGCGACGCTCGCGAACAGATACTTGACGGAGAGGAAGATGCCGGATAAAGCGATCGATTTGATGGATGAAGCGGCATCGAGACTTCGACTGCAGCAAGAGAGTAAACCCGAGCCAATTGAAAAGTTAGATCGAGAAATTGTTTTGCGTCGCATTGAGATTGAAGCTCTGCGGAAAGAGACGGACTCGGCATCGAAAAAGCGCATGGCTGCGTTGGAAGAGGAGGTTAAGAAGGCATCGGAGGAGCTGCGCGCGTTGATGGACGAGTGGAACGCGGAAAAGCATAAACTTGAAGAGATGCAAGAGGCGAAGCGCAAACTGGAAGAGGCTCGGCGAGACTTGGTTGCGGCGCAGAATTCTGGTAATTACGCACGTGCTGGTGAGTTGATGCACTCTGAAATCCCGAAACTAGAGGCCGAAGTAGCTCATGAAGAGCAGGAGGAAGAGGAGATCAAGAAATCAGGGAAAAGTAGGACCTCACTTGGAGACGCGGTCACAGCTGATCACGTTGCGGAAGTCGTGGCCCAGACCACTGGAATTCCGGCGTCGACATTGATGGAAGGTGAGAAGCAACGCCTTCTTAAGATGGAAGATCATATCAACAAGCACGTTATTGGTCAAGAAGATGCAGTAAAGGCTGTAAGCAACTGTGTTCGTCTTGCACGAGCTGGCCTTCATGCGCACAATCGTCCGCTCGGTGTGTTTATGTTCTTGGGGCCTACTGGTGTGGGTAAGACGGAGTTGACCAAGTCGCTATCGGAATTTCTGTTCCAAACCCCACAAGCGCTCACTCGCATTGATATGTCCGAGTACATGGAGAAATTCAGCGTGAGCCGTCTCGTAGGTGCACCACCCGGATATGTAGGATATGAGGAGGGGGGTACCCTTACAGAGGCAGTGCGTCGTCGACCGTATCAAGTTGTCTTGTTCGATGAATTTGAGAAGGCACACCGCGATGTGAGCAATATTTTGCTGCAAGTTCTCGATGAGGGTCGTTTAACTGATTCACAAGGCCGTCTCGTGGATTTCCGTAACACGGTTATCATTCTTACGAGTAACCTTGGCTCAGAGATTCTCGCAGGACTCCCACAGGGTGCTCCTAGTGCCATGGCTGAAGCTGACGTTATGAACGTTGTGCGCGCGCACTATGCACCCGAGTTCCTCAACCGTATTGACGAGCTGGTGTTATTCAATCGTCTAAAACGTGAAGATATTCGCTCAATTGCGGATCTTCAGTTGCGTCAGGTCGACAAGCTCCTGGAGGAGAAGGAGCTGACGATGAAGGTAGACCCTGAAGCTGAGGACTGGCTAGCTGACGCCGGATACAGTCCGCACTATGGTGCGCGTCCACTGAAGCGTCTCATCCAGCAACACCTCCTCAACCCGATGGCCGTGAAGCTGCTAGAGGGTGCTGCAGGTCCCGGTAAAGTTATCCATATCAAGTTGAACCCCAAGTACGAAGAAGAAGTTTTGCAGAATGCGAAGACTGCGAAGCCCCTTATTATTAACATTGAGTAGGCCAACAGTGTCCGCTTGTATGTTTTGTCTTAACTTCAAACAATTGTCTTTAAATGATCAGTGCTTGTTCATGGGTAGTCAAGTAAGTAGCTCTCCATACCGAATCTCACTAACATTTCTCATCACAGTTGCATTCATACACATGCATTAATATTAGGTATCCTGCCCGACCACCTTCCTGCATTGTATCCTGCTGTCTTAATGCGCGTGGTTGCATGTTTTGCATTTTTTGTTCCAAATCTGCGTTGTGTGTGCCTGGAACATAGGACAATTGCAGAGTCTGCAAGCGCCCATTACTGATGAACGACGTTGCTGTTCCTCCTTGTGGTCCTCGATGCCTCGCATTGCGTTATCGATGGCTTCGTACAGTGGACGCGCTGCTGTGGGTTGCTCCACGTAACCACTCAGCAGTTCACTAGGCTGCAAGTCGCGGCCATAAAACTTGCGATTCAAGTCCGAGCGTGCAGCCAGGATAGCCCCCTGCAGCGAGATACCTGCAAACAGACCCTTGCTCTGCGAATAGCTGTAGTTGGCGTTCAGACCACTCGTGCTAGCTGCAGCTGCTGCCTGTGCTGATCGGCCGTATGGGCCAACAGCAATGTCCAGCCCAGCACCAAGGTTCACCTGAGGCTTGTGGAACACTTTCACAGCTCCTTCTGATCCAAGGATAATCATCACCTCCACGAGTTCACCACCGAGCTCAAATCCACCACTGAGTCCGAAGGTTCCGATGGCCGACGGAGCCGACCACGATCCGTCAGGTAGCTTAGCAACAACGAGACCCGTACCAATCTTACCAGAGACAAGGAATCCAGCCTTGATAACCGTCATAACAGCAAGGCCGTGGGCCTTCTGCAGGAACGCCACCGGGATCGCCCGATCAGCAGACGCACCCCAGTCATTGCGGAAAAAATTACCAATGATATCGGCAGCGTTACAGCATTCCTTGTTGAGTGAGGTTGTGAATGGAACATGCAAGCGGCCTCTAGCTTCATGAATATTGTCGGTCTGAGACTGTGAGTACGTTGCCACCAATTCATCTTGAAGCGGATGAAGTTCCGGTGCACACTGGATGCACACTCGCTGCGGAATCGACGGGTCAAAGTTCTTGGCACCTTCAATCTGTTTTCCAGGAGGCACCAACAGTCGCACAGGAGAGCATGAGCTACAGATGAAAAGCCCACAAGTACGACTGCAAAACACATTGCAACCACATCAGTACCTCACAACTTCAATGAAAAAAAACATTATCAGTATCGTACCATTGGTGTCGTCGCTTAGTCACATCAAAGCGGACGTTGCACACGTCGCAGTTCGGGTGGTCAGCATATCTGTTATTGAGAAGCCCCTTGCTCTGCGTTCCATTGTTATTGCTCACCGTCGAGTCGCTTCGGAACGAGTCGGCCATGCTCGAATTTCGGTTGGCAAAAGCAGCTTGTCGTCCGTCACTGCCACTCTCCGAGCCCAAGGACGCTCGTTGTTGTGCATTATACTCGACCAGTTCCTTCCGTCGGTCGTCATCCGGCACTAATCGCGCCAACGTCGGCACAAAGTTGCTCGTGCCTTGAGGTCCCAGTTCCGTGACTAGCGACGCATAGAAGGCCTGGACGTCCATCTCTTTGAGGCCGAATCGGCGGCAATTCTGCTTGAAATCCTTCACTCCACGTTCGTTATTGCCGCCTCTCGAGGCTCGAATTGTATTCACACATTGGTCATAATACTG
Source organism: Phytophthora palmivora (assembly GCA_008079305.1). Classification (NCBI taxonomy): domain Eukaryota; phylum Oomycota; class Peronosporomycetes; order Peronosporales; family Peronosporaceae; genus Phytophthora; species Phytophthora palmivora. The sequence goes on from VOQZ01000632.1 coordinate 16,944, forward strand.
CTGAGCTTCTGCGCCTGTAGCAGCAGGAGGAACGGGGTCAGAGGCCACGGGAATGGCCGTAGGAGGCGAACTGTTGCTGTTGAAGCTGCTACGGAAGGCGCTGGGCACGGATTTGCGCACGTAAGGCTGGGGAGGGGGCGGAGGAGGCTGCGATTGGCTCAGGGGATTGTGCTGGTACGTCGAGCCTCCATAGGGCGAACTGTTGCTGCGGAAGGCAGAGGCCACGGCCGTAGCAGCCCCTTGATAGGCGGCAACGGGGACGGCAGGGGCAGGAGAAGCCTCGTCCGTGAAGCGGGTGCCGCACTCGGAGCAGAACTTGCCGCCTGTGGCCTGGGCGCCGCACTCGGGGCAGAACTTGGCCATCACGTCTCAAAGGTTTTCGATACTGACAGAAATCCATTGACGGCAGTTGTTGGCGTAATCAAAATACATGGGTAAAATCGGTTTTTGGGTAAAACCTGTCAACGCTTATGTACCCATGATATTATCATATTTTGAAGGAGTGATGGAACCGCAATAGTTTATAATAAGCATTTAGTTATAAGGCGTTCAGACCTTGTTGGCGTAATCATCTAAAAATGGGCAACATTTCTGCAACGTGGGTACATTACCCTGTCGCAAATGTCATATAGTCCCACCAAAAATTGTGTACTTGAAATACCAAAAAATCCAGCAGCAGTACTCGATTTCTTTTTAATATCATTCAGTGTATCCATTTTCATGGACTAATCGTACTTCATCGGATCGTATCGGTACCCACCAGCTTTTGCACCCTATTTTGGCAGTTGTTTACAAAACCCAAGTCAACGAGTCACATCTAAGCAAAATTCTGTCGGATTGGACGCCATTTTTCGCCTGATTCTGATAATAGGTGACATTTAGTCAGAGGGCTCAAATGTTGCCAGAACGCGTAGTTTATTTTTTCATTTTCATACTCTTTCGCCAATCGCACATAGCCAGTTGCTCTCGCTCCTCGTCACCCGACGACCGGCCGAACCCTATCGGGACCATAGTCCTGGTGCGGAGTCTAAGAGCAATGGACTATGGTCGGGATGTCACTTTGGTTGTTCTCAGTGTCAGTTGGATATCCTGCATTAGTGGTAGTCAAAGTTGGATACAAGAGCTCTTTCCACGAGCTGAGCTCACAGACTAACTGCCAATCAACGCTAACGTACTTTGACTACCTTTACAAGTTCTTGGAGCCTTGAACTCACGACTGTTCGTCAAAATCCAAAGATGCCGACGCTAAGCAGGAAGAGGATGCTCTTGTCACGACTGCTCCTTGCGTGGGGAAATCAACTCCGTCTCAGTGCGGACAGCGAGATGTCGAGTGTGATGTAGCGAACATCAAGTTTGGCCCTTGGCTGAGTCTAAGGAGCCGTGGCCTACGGTACAAGATTGCGACGCACCAGAGCTCGGCTTTAAAAGCAGCTTAGGAGAGGCGGTCTACGGTACGGACTCGGCTATGGCACCTTCAGAGCTACCGGAAGAAGATGCGACCAGGCGCAGGGACTAATGACCATCGGGAGAGCCGGGAACAGTCGCTTCGACTGGGCTGAAAGGTCGGCGAGATCTACAACGACTCTATTTCACTAGATATTTGTATAGGAACCAATTAGGAATCAGAAAAGGGGCTTAAGCCCCTAGTATTAAACAGAGCAGAATTTTCTAGGTCCAGAACACGTGTACACTCTTCCGGTAAGTCCCTGCACGGGCCGGATTATGTCTGCCGTCAGAACTCGAGAGGCATAGCTTGTAGAGTTCTGACTGGTAGCGCCAAGAGATTAGGTTGGCCCGGGGAAGTCTCGCCAAGCGCGAAGAACAAACCCCGCCGAGCTCGGCGGGTCGGTATACCGTACAGCCCGGGTACCGTTACTCTTTCAGCCGAGTACCTTTGCCTCGGCGACCCGTAAAAGCGCTAACGCGCCGTCGTCCATCCTTTGGTGGAGGGCACGGGATACCATATTATTGGCTGGCTTGGTTGGTTGGTACTCGGCGGAAGCGAGACACCAGCTGTCCCGGAAGGGCCGAACCGCTAGGGGACAACCCAGCGCAGGCCAACAAACGTCGACCTAACTCGGTGATTGTTGTGGTTGCGTTATATTAACCCACATCTGACGGATTTGTGCGTTCTGCTACACCACAACTGGTGCCGCGATCCGGGAACAGGGGTGCGCTTGTTTTTCGCAGGTACCAAGGTAACTAAGTTTCGAGCAAAGAAGAAGAAGAAGAAGGATGACTAAGGGAACGAGCACGCTACGTGAAGATAGCCCGGCGACGGCCAAGGGCTCTCCCCACGCGGGGATAAGCGCGGCGAGTTTTGCCGACACGGCGGACTCGGCTATTGCGATGACGATGGACGCGACGGCGGACGGATCTCGCAGTGTCCAGTTCGAGGAGGAGGACGCCCAAGGTCATGCAAGTGATGATGAGAAGGATAATGAAGACTATGAAGAAAAAGCCGAGCTCGGCTACGTGAAGACGACAGCCGAGCTACTCGGCGAAGTTGGGGAATTATCGCTCCAAGTGGACCGGATGGGAGTTCCGCGTCCGGTGGAGCGAAACCTGGCTGCTGAGTTCGGTGAAGATGCGGACGACGAAGGTCAAGGTGTCGCTCAAGGGGAACGTCCGCCCCTTGTTCCGAGAGCGACACGAAATGCGGATACGCCGAGTGCAAACAAGGTGTTAGCGCAACTCGGCGGAGAGATGATGAGAGATAGTGAATGGATGAAGTTATTCACCCCAGTCCCGTTGGCGCAGGCTAGATGGCCATCACTGGGGCCTTTGCTGGCTGGGCCAATGGAGTGGTCCGACACCGCGGAAGTAGCCGAGACGACAATATTGCTGTTAAAAGCAATGGGCTTCCGGGTCACCAGTCGGCCGAGTCCGTGGATTCTAAGTGATTGGAATCTTGACTTGGCTAGCGTGGAGCTGTTACGTTGGAGGGGAAAGCTGAGGAAGGCTTTCGGAGTGCAGATCAAACTCCGGCTATTGACAGCTTCAGATGGTGGTTTCCAACTCGGCGGAGCAGGGTATCAACTCGGCGAAATGCCGAGTAAGACTCCACATCTGAAGGACCCCAAGGGTGGTCAACCAGCGACGAATCCAAGTAAGATCACGACGATGAAAACACCCGAGACGAAGAAAGGTGAGCAGTTTCGGGCGACAGCAGGGACGCCGTACTTCGAAGACTCGCACATGCTGAGCCCGAAGAAGAGCCGAACTCGGCTAGGTCGAAACAAGTGGGAATCCGAAGAAGACAACTCGGCTGAGGCGGAGGATGATTCCGACGATGACCGTGGTTACCGCCCAAGCCGAGATGAAACGGTGAAAGACCAGATCTATCACCTCAGCGACGACAGGGGTGATCAGGGAGGATCCCAGTATCTCGAATTGAGGTCGCATGTCTCCTTGGACAAGATAGCCCAGTTCGACGGTCGGCGGTATCGATCCGATGACTCACTACAGTGGCTGAAGAGGTTCATCTACGAGATGAAAGGCACACGTATGCCTCAAGACTCTTGGTGCGAACCCTTCTCGCTCAGCCTTGGCCGAACGGCGAAAGGTTGGTATCGCCAACTCCCGAGGAAGACTCAAACGCGGTGGAACCTGCTGAGCGAGGTGTTCCTGGACTACTACTGCTCACAGTTTGACCAGTCGGCCAGGACGCGATACTACTCGGCTAAGCGCAAGGATAAAGAGACAATCTGCGACTTCTTGACTCGGCTAAATGGGTATGCGCGAACGGCGAAGATCCAGTACGAGCGGGGTGGGGCCGATGCTGCAGACCATGTCGAGCAGTTCCTCCTGAATTGCGGTGATGATGACATTATGGACATGCTGTACCCACTTCAACTAAATGATATCCACCGGGTCGAACAGATCATCAACAAGAAGATTCTGGGCGAAAAGCGGAAGAAACAACGAGATCGGCTAGTTTCAGCGAAGAGCCGAGACGAAATGCGCCGAGATGACAAGCGAGATGTACGCCGAGATGACCGTAGAAGCGACCGACGCCGAGAAGAGAGTCGGGATCGACGGATAAACACAGCGGACTACGTCGTCGAAGAACTTTACGGATCAACAGGACACACTGAAGCAGGCCGTGGGCAACTAAGCCGAGACGCCGAGCTATATGATTCTGAAGACTCGGATGGATACAGTGCACATGGTCGGGATGAAGACGCCGAGTCGGAAGATGACACTGATTATGTCGACGCCGGGTTCACCAGTGACCGAGGCGACTCGGCTAGGACCCCGAGGAACTCGGCTAGGCCATTCAGAGGACCGACGGAGGGACGAGATCGCCGGGATACCTCGAGAGAACGACAGCAATATGGTCCTTGCGCCGCATGCGGGGGCATGGGTCACTCGGCTCACTTTTGTCGGAGACGTTGCAAGTTCTGCAAACAAGTCCACGAAGTCGGCCAATGTGAACTCTTCCGCCGCTACGAAAAGCTGGCTTCCTTCGTCAAGAATAACGTTGACAAGTCCAAAGTCTCGGAAGATCTCCAAGATCTCTACACGCCGAGTGATTTAAACTCGGCGGCCCGCCAACATTGACTGAGTTGGAATTTTCCGGGCTGCCACAGTCAGCTGAACTTGCGGTGGAGGCGGACTTCGTGTTCGCCTTCGTAGGGGAAGCAGGATGGCCCGAGGGATCGGTAGGGACGGACGAAGGAATGAGTGATCGCGATGGTAATGAACGTGAATACGAGGAGTCGAATGAAGACGACTCGGCGATGGTGAGTGCAGCGGTGACCCGGCGGTATGATGGTGTGACACCTAGCCGCGAGTGGTGAAGTTGCTTCGGGGTGAGCGACTCGGCTGGTGGTCGTCACAGAAGTTTGACCGCCGAGTTCGGATGCGAGCACTTGTAATGGGCGCTGTGAATGACAGGCGAGTGAAGATATTGCTTGACACTGGAGCAAACGTCTCGGCGGTGAGTTCTACACTGGCTAGAAAATTGCGATTGAAGCAGTACGCCAGCCGAGACCAACATATTGATATCCAAGGGATCGGTAAAGACAAGGTGTCGACTACCCACAAAGCGCTGGTAAAAGTTACACTCGGCTGGGAGGTGGTTTACGAGTTTGAAGTATGGATAATGCCTCATTACGCCGGGGTTGACCTCATACTAGGCACCGACTTCATGATCCCCGCGGGAATTCGGCTGGATCTCTACAACTCGGCGGCTAAGCTACCCGATGAAGTGGTGGTTCCCTTGCTACGGTCATTAAAGGACACAGATGGCCAAACATATGGGTTGCAGACTGCAGATGGGCCTACGGAAGCAGTATGCCTGTCAGACCGTGCAACAGCCGAGTTCAGACTCCGCCGCAAGCAGCCGAGTGAACTGACCCACGAATTTTGGGTGAGGCGGACTGACGATTGGATACCCACCATAGTGATGAATGCTAAAGGCACGGCAACCAGGGTTTATTTAACCAGTACACGGCCAACGTCGGTATGGTGCCCAGCACACTTCCCGGTCGTAATTTGGCTACCACATGGGAAGCTACCACCAGAAGGGTACGTGCGATTGAACTCGGCTAAGTACCGGGATTGGCAAATACTCGCGTACGAATCAGCAATCGACAAGGATTTGCTGTACAAAGAACAAGAGTTGTACGCAGACTGGCTATCCCGACAACCACCGGCTGTCGAGCGCAAACCGTATCACTGGCCCAAGGGGGTGAAGGAGAGACCGCCTGAGGCCAAAAAGGGGAAACAGTTAACGTGCGCCGAGCGCTGGGCCGCTGTGGACGCCGAGAATAAGGCGACGGATACACCGGGAATCATAGCCGAGTCGAAGAGAATTGACTCAGATGATCCGGATGGGTTAGCTGAGTGGGAAGGAATTAACTCGGCTATGGAGCCTTTGAGTGAATGTCGAAACAAACAAGGTGTCATATGGGAAGAGAGAGATGCGGAGTCTCACCTGACTCAGCTGGACATGTCCGAAACCTGTTTGGAAGGTCAAGCCGACTCGGCTAATGAAGGGAATGATGACTCTGATGTACTGGAGGCGACCGAAGATACAACAGCTAACAACCCTGAAGAAGGCCTTCGGCTGCGATTTCTTGCTGCAGCAGCAAGTGCAAGCGATGGTGAACCCGTAACCGAGTCCGATCACCGGTTCACCCACTTTGAGAGGAAAGGAGAGACGCTTCATCTGGAGGATTACGCTCACGAATTGGCTTTCCTACCCGATCTCAGTGAGGAAGTGCCTACCGAACTTGACTACAATGGAACTAATGTGAAATGTTCAGCCCACACTCCTGAGCAAGCAACTCGGCTGACCGAGCTGTTGAAGCGAAACGAGAAGAGAATGATATTCAGCGGTAACGCCTTACCTCCGCCAGCTTACGGAGTCGTGTGTGATATTGATGTGGGTGACCACCCGCCTATCAAGCAGCGAGCTCGGCGGGTAGCACTGAAGTACCTGAAACCACTATACGAGTTTCTCAAGGGACTGTTACGAGCGAAATTGGTGTCATTTTCGAAGAGTCCGTGGGCCTCGCCCATTGTTATCGTTCTCAAGAAGAACGGTGTGGATATCAGATTGTGTATCGACTACAAGAAGGTGAATGCAATTACGATGATTATGGAATATGCGATACCATTAGTGGATGATTTACTCTCGGAGTTGGAGAAATACCTGTGGTTTTGCTCATTGGACGCATCCAGCGGGTTTTGGGCAGTAATGATGACCAGCCGAGCTCGGCGGATTTCAGCTTTCATGTGTGCCTTAGGGCACTTTGAATGGTTACGTATGCCGTTTGGATTGAAGAATGCCCCCATGATATACCAAAGAATGATTGATAACGCATTATGGGGGTATGTCCAACCGAAAGGTGGATGGTCGGAGTTCGCTAGAAGAATCCGCCGAGCAGAGGAAGCAGCGGCAACTCGGCGACAGAGTCAAAGGGGTGACACAACTCAACCGCCGAGTTCATTGACCAAATTTGCAGCCGACAACCGCGCTTTAGCCGAGCTCGATCCGCTCCAAGAATTGATTGACAGCCCTGAGGGCGATATGTTCACGTGTGGAGAACCTGACCAATCGGTTTTGACGCCCGTATTTACACGGCGATCGTTTGTGGATGACATTTGCTTTGGGGGAGCAACTTTCGATGAATGTCTTGATACATTGGATAAGCTGCTGACTCGGCTAGCCGAGTGCAGGATCAGTGTCAGCTTTTCGAAAAGCATATTTGTGCAGCCCAAGGTTGATTTCCTGTCGCATGAAGTAACCTCCGAGGGAATACGAGCTGACCCAAAGAAACTCTTGCAATAGCCGAGCTCCCATTCCCGAAATCGAAGAAAGGCATACAAGCATTTCTAGGGGCATTGAACTACTATGGCAGGTTCATTCAAAACCTGGCTGTGTACGGGGCAGTACTCTATCAGCTGAAGGACAGTGATTTCGAGGGTAATAAAGACTTGTCGGCCGCTCAAGCAGCTTTCGCCGAGTTAAAAAGCCGAGTGACAACTGCGCCAATTCTACGCCATTTCGACTCGGCTAAAGAGGTTCACATCATGCTTTTTGCCAACAATTGGGCATTAAGCAGCACCCTGATGCAGATGCATGACGACAAGCTGCACCCCGTACGATTTTGCGGCAGGGTGTTGAAGGAAAACGAAGTGAATTATCATCCAGCTGAGAAAGAAGTGTTAGCGCTCCTCCAGCTACTGAAAATATGCCATATACTGCTGGCAGGCAAGGTACTACATGTGTACACCCGATTCTCAACATTGGAATGGGTCTTCCAATCCACGACGTTATATGGCCGAGCTGTAAGTTTCGCTGTACTATTGTCACCCTACCATCTGAAGATAAAGAGAGTACGTGAACGTGATGTCGACTTCGTCCAATTGTTGCAAGCGTCAATAACCCCGCACGTGGGGTTAGACGAGTCACTGGAGCACATTGCCCCGCCGTCGAAGAACTCGGCTACTGTCCGAATGGACCCTGAGCTCCTGTATACCAAACTACCAAGGCATTATAAGGGGCACGTACTGTCCTTTGATGGATCGGCGAAGACGGAAAAGAATGGCGGCTATGGCAGCTGTTCATGGATATTGTGGCGCGTACCTGAGTGGGACGTTGAGATCGCTGCGAGTGCGTACCTCTCGTCGACCACGGTCAATTTAGCCGAGTACACAGGGATGAACAATGGGGTGAAAGCAGCAATCGACCGTGGTGTGACAGATTTGGTGATCGTGGGCGACTCGCGGCTTGCAATCCAGCAATCCATGGGGGTGATAGCCTGCAAGAAGGAAACGCTTCAAATCGAGTTGGCACGCCACAAAGAATTGACAAAAAAATTGAATTCGGTCAAACACCTACATGTGATACGACTATACAACTCGGTTGCCGACTCAATGGCTACAGAAGCATTGGAAACCCAAATTAGCCGAGTAGTTCTGAATGCTGAACGAAAAGCCGAGTTGAAGACGCTGAATCGGATACCAGAAATTTTGTATACGGCCGGTGACAGCACTGATGACTGCGAGGAAGGTCCGAAAGCGTGTCCGATTACTCGTAGCCAGGTGCGCCGAGTCCGTTTCAAAGATGACGAGAGCAAAGAAACAAACAAGCCGGTACCAGCAAACGAGGAAGACTCGACTCAGCCGGAAGCAACGGAACCCGACCTGAACAGTGAACTCGAGATCCGAAGGCGTCAACCAGCTAGGCGAATTGAAACCAGCGGTGAAGCTGAGTTCGGGGACACACAGCCGAGTTCACAAGGAGGCGAAGCCGAGTTGGACGCCTCAAGGGCACCAAGCGCCGATAATATTGACCCGGCGGTCGTCCAAGCTGAACGACGACGACGCATTGACAAGGCAAAGATGAAGAGCTACGGTGGGCAGATCTTAAAGCTTACCTGAGAGGCGAGCTGAGTCAACTGTCATTCCGCCGAGTTAGAAATGCCGGTAAAGTGGCGGACGATTTTGTACTCAGCGAAGATGGACTGTTATACCGTCATAATCGAAGTCGCCGACGGGGTGGAGATGACGAGCCGAGTCTGAATCTTAGACTAGTGGTTCCAACCACCATGGTCGATGAAGCCCTGCAGAACTGCCATAACTCGGTGGAAGGAGGTCACCAAGGGGTAGTGCGGACCTACCACCGAGTCAAGTCTGACTACTACTGGATTGGGTTATATGCTGATGTGGTGCGGCGCGTTCAGTCATGCGAAGATTGTTGTACCAGCAAGAGCAAGCCTCAGCTCAGAGAGTATTCCCCTGGCAACATCGTATCAGACCGACCATTCCATATTGTGTCGATGGATTTTGTAATACCGCTCCCACGAACTCGGCGGGGCAACACAACCCTATTACTGTTTCAAGATCACTTCACGGGGTTCGTGATAGCAAAGGCAATGGCCGAGACAGGGGCACTGGAAGTGGCGAAAGTATTTGAAGAAAGTGTCTTCCGGATGTTTGGTGCTCCGTCCCTGGTTCGTCATGACAGAGACCCCAGGTTCATGAGTGAAGTGTTCCAGAAGTTCTCAGAGATGATGCAGTCAAGGTCAAGAGCCACGCTGAGTTACAGACCATAAGCTAACGGTCAACAAGAGCGGTCAGTGAAGACGATGATCCAGACAGTGCGGGTTTACGTGGAGGATCCATTACAGGCTGACTGGGATGATATAGCCGAGAAGATGGTGTACGCAATAAACAACTCAAGAGATTCAACTCAGCAGGAAACCCCATTTTACCTGGTACATGGCTGGGATGCGCAATCAACGATGAAGGCTATGACGGAGTCAGTCAGGCACGGTCAAAATAGCTCAGCTGATTTGGCCGCTCCAGCCGAGTGGCGCTGAGAAGAAAACCGACAAAGAGAAGTTGCATTACGTCTAGCAGCCGAGTACCAGTTGAAGGAGAAAGCCCGCTGAGCAAAGGAGCATAATGAGTCACTGAGCCGAGTCGAACAGCGAGCCACGCCTCAAGTTAGAAGCAATTCGGAAACCGCCGAGTTGGGAGGAGCGTCAGCCGAGTCGGTTGAAGCTACTGCCGAGTCGATGGTAACCCCAGCTGAGTCTACGAAGTCGCTGTTCAAGGAAGGTGACCAAGTGTGGTTGTTCATGGAACGAGTGAAGCAAGGACTCACTAAGAAACTCGCACACAGATGGCATGGCCCATTCAGAGTGAAGAGGAAAGTTGAGGAGTTCGCATACGAGTTGGAATTGCCAGACAAGAGCGGATACAGGTTCTACCCGGTAATCCATGTGTCTCGGTTGAAGAAAGTGGCTGACGCCGAGAAGAGACCCACGACTCGGCTCATAGCTGAGCTCGAGGAAGGCCAACGATTCGACTTTGATGAGGAATTGCTTCCAGAAGACAGCTGGGAACCTGATGAAGGCGCCAGTCAGTATGAAGTCGAAGCCATTTTAGACGACGAGTTACCACTATCCACAAGTACAGCAAGGAATGAGCGAAGGTTCAAAGTGAAGTGGGTCGGCAATGAAGAGCCAAGTTGGGAACTTTGTCGAATTTGTCTTGTGGAGGGTTACTCTTTGATTATTTGCGCCAAAAGAAACGGGAAAATCGTCTGCAAATGGTGCAAGTTGCAGATGAAGAATAACAATCCATTGCACTGAGAGAACCCGGCCAGCTCAGTGAAGATAGCAGGCTGAGCTGGGCGAAATGCTACTGCATCAAACTATATATGATTATATTTACGAAATGGAAGATGGAGCCTAAACTAAATTTCCTGCAACCGCGACGGATCCGGGGAAGCTGAGTCGTCTGGAAGGTGACTACTCGGCGGCTGCGCAGCAACAGTCTGAGCGGCCGAGGCTAGAAGTTCAATAGCCGAGCTCGTTGACGGAACAGTATTACCAATAGCCGAGTCGGTCACCGCTGGTAGCAGAAGGCCAGCCGACGAAACCGGAGAGTCGGGTCCGCATAGAGAAGTTGTAGGCGACGCACCCCTGAGGTTTGGAGATCCAAGACCGTCATCCGAAGGCTCCGGTGGTGAGCTGGGCCGAGTTGAACTTACCCCCCCCATCATCAAGATCTTCAAATATGAAGATCCCTGAGCGGTTCGCGCGAGTCGAACTCGGCTGAGCGGGAACTGGCTCGGCTAGATCCACGTCATCATCAACAGACTCCTCAACCACTTGCGGGTCCATGCCTTTTGGAGCGAAAATCATGAATTCCGAGTTCCTCGCACGGAAACAAGTATTGAAGGGATGGCGAGCCGGGTCAAGTAACCACCAAGCTCGCCAAGGTTCATGGTGATCCACCGCCAGAACCTCCTCCGACCAGAGGGCGCTATCGGGAACCCAGGGCAGGTTCACCAGATGATATAATGTAACGGATGGATCGAAATACAGCTCGGCGTCGGCAAGTGGAGTCGGGGGCCTGTCCGCTGACCAAGATGTCACAGCCGAGTACAACCCATCCGCAGCGGTGGCAATCAAGGCACGGAGTCCATCGCCTCAGCGCTTGCGTTCCAACCGATATTGGGTCCAAACGCCATGAATCTCGGCGAGCTCCTCAGGGAAGATGCTTGGATCAAAAGATGGATGGAGCCCGATAAGGACACTAGCCTCCACGAGCCAGTGGGTGCGTTCACACATGGCCACAAAGTGGCGAGTGAACTTGGCTAAGTCAGCCGCCGAGCTGGGATCGCCGGATGGTAGATCGCCACGGAGCCGAACCCACAGATCACCGAGTATCTCCATCAGTGACGGCGGCCGAGCGTGAGAAGTCAGCCGAGTCCGGGCACCTTCCAACACAGAGGGCGAAATGAACGATGGAGTGTCAGGGAGCATGCGCCTCAACTGTTGGAAGGGATGCTGTGGGTTAAAGACATCCACGAACGCCCGTATCCCGGCTAGGGTAGACAACGTCACTCGAACTCGAGACCGAGCACCGTGAGGCTCTGTGGTGTAGCGGGATCAGCAAAATCTGCGAGATCGCTAGATCCAACTTCCCACCAATGCCCGGACACCGACTAACGAAGGGGGTCCTCCGATGATCCGTGATCTGCTGAACTTGCTCACCTTGTGTACCCGTCGGTTGGGCTGGATCTTCCTCTCTTGGTGACTGCTAAGTTGCTCGATCGGTGTTGGTTGAACGTCTTGGCGTGACGTTGGGGTCGTAGAGTGGCGTGGAAGTCTTCACACCACTCGCCAGTAGTAGATCCGGAGTCCAAGCGATTAGATCAAGCTTGGATCCGGCGGCCTAGATCTGGATCTGGCCTTGTAGTAATTCCTTTGTAGTAGATTTCCCTTTACGCGGGGTCCTTTGATTGCTTGGCGCTTCCTATAGCGCGATCTTGATACTTGAGAAACCGAAGATCTACCGGCTAAGCAATTAATACCGGGATCTTGGATCTGCACTTAGGGTAAGATACTAGGAGGTTGGATCTAGCCAATATATTATCTAGATATTATCAACCACCCTAGATCTATACACCTAAATCGCTATTAATACCGTAGGGCCAATGTAGTTCCCGTTTCCAGGCGCGTAGCGAAGCACTTGTGTCGTACGATGCAAATTCGGTTCTGATTTAATGTTAAGACCTATCCCATCCTGTATCCTATCCTTAACGACACATCGACTGATTACGCTATCCTGATCCTTGTCCTTTCTTGTCCTCACCATCCTGGCAGTCGACATCCTTGCAGATCACCTTGGATCTGAACCATAAACATTAGATCACTAGTCGCAATGTTGTGATCTGGCCTTCTCTTCTCTCCAATATCGTAATCATACACCGTAATGTCCAGATCACACGTCTCCCGAGTCAGATCATGCCTTAATAAAGCTAGATCGCGCTGATCCAATCTCAGGTCAGCTAGATCTCCTTGATCTGGTTGATCTAGGGTTTCCGTGTATGATCTGGTGACAATACTTCGTGATAATCATAATTATAACATATCCGAGCTTATTCCATGCCGTCAATCCCCCAATCATCGTTCATCTTTGCCATAATATCCCTAGATCCCGGATCACTCGGATCCGCCTATGGATCTAGGTTCATGAGCCTTGATCCACATTCCCCGAATAGACCCACATATGTGAACCGATCTGGTCTTCACGGATATAGATCATAGCCTAGATCTGGACATCTAGGCTTAGATCACCAGTTTCCACAGATTATATAACCCATATTACAATCACGCAAGTCCCACATCATCCATATCCACACGAGATCTTCCCAGCTCTCCGGATCTGGGTACATGTACAGATCGTATACCAATACATCCATCACGTCCCACCCAAGGTGTCACTGATCTCCATCAATCTTATCCATCAACTGGATCCACAACCAGATCCACCCACATCAGCTCGTCATCTACTCCAATCACATCACGTCAGGTCCGATCACGTCCAAATCGGATCTTTCCTGGATATTCCAATGCCAAATCTTTCAAATCCACTTCACCACAGCCGCCTCCTGGTCGTCAGTTGTAGTTGCACAACAACTTCACTGCGTCCATTCTTCAAATCACCTCGTCCAACTCAAGCTTCTCCACTCCTTCAACTCTGCTCGTAATGTCGGATCATGATCACGACGGATCACAGCACGGATCTGGCCACCAGGATCCCCCTTCGCCCCGATCGGAAATCGGCGGCCTAACCGGAGACACGGCCGAGGATCACCGTCGATCCATCGCCACCCTGCGCCGCCGAGTGTTGTACTTAAGCAATGAGCTCCGGCAGGCCACTCGTCGAGCGGATGAAGCCACGGATCTAAACCGTGAGCATATCTGCTCCCTCGAGTCTCTCGAGATGATGTGTGCCAATCAAGGCCGAGAGATCGGGCACTATCGGACCGAGGTGAGTCGCCTCCGAGAGGAGCGTGACAACCTTCAAGCTTCGCTGGAGTCTGATCGCGTTGTCAGCATGGAGCCATCATCCGCGGCGCCCGAGATCTCGGCCTTGGAAGCCCAGATCGCCGACCTCAATCATGATCTCGATCGACGGATTGATGAGATCCGCCACCTAGAGGCTCACATCGACGATCTGGCTCGAGATCGTGGCAATCTGGAGTCTACCATCCACCATCTCGCCTCCGAGATGACACAGGCGGGTGGTGAGATCCTAGATCTTCAGCAGGCCAACCGCGATCTGGATCGAGAGCGGGAGGATGCCGAATCCACCTTATCTGCGACGGAGGAAAGTCTGCGCAGGACCCGATCTGAACTGGATCGTGTCGAAGCAGAGCTACTTCTGTCTCGATCCGAAGGCACCGATCGCGGATCTTCGGATCCTGATCCCCAGTCGCGGCAGGCGGATCTCCTACCCACGGGACCCACCCAAGCCGATCTCGACCAGATTGTTCGGGAGCGCGACTCTTTGCAAGCTCAGATCCGTGCGCGGGATGCTGAGATCTTGTCAGCGCAACGGACTCTGGGGTTATTGCAATCGGATCTGGCAGCCCATCGGGCTAGATCGGCTTCGGATACGGCCCGGCTGCAGACGCTGGAGGGTGATTTGACCCGTGCGCGTCATGATGTAGAAGTGGCCCAGAAGGCTTACGCCGATCGGGAGCGTACCATCACCGAAAATCAAGCTCAGATCCGCACACTTTCCCGGGATCTGGGTAAGGTAGTGCGTGAGCGTGATGCCCTTCGCCACGAGTATACGGCTGCCTTTCAGCGCCTTTCATCCATCTCAGCTACGATCGGAGCGCCTCCTCCCCAGACTCAGCTGCGTCTAGATCCCGGATCCGACACCGATCAGCCCGCGGGAGGGATTCCCCGTTCTCCTTCTGCGGAGACTTCGGGTAGTGATGATCAAGGTGCTGACGCGTCTGGATCCAAACGATCTCGTAGCAGATCTAGCTCTCCTTCCCCTTCACGGCCTCAGAAGAAACGATCCGTTCCCGTCGAGGCGGAGGACGAGTCTATGGAAGAGGAGGATGAATCTGAGTTCGATCTAGGTGGGGGATCCACCGGGGGTAGGTCGCCCTCCCCAGATCAAACCGCCTCCCCACCCTCCAAGGATGTGGATTCCCGTAAGTCTACCGGGGAGGTGATCGAGGTTGGATCTGCTTCCGACGAGGAAGAGGAGGAGGATGAAGAGGAAAATGCGGAAGTGGCTGATGACCTTTATGAGGCTCAGACGTTAATGGCCATTTCGCAATCCCGATCCGAAGCTCGTCGCCGTGATCACGCGTCTCCCCAGCGTCGATCTGCTGGAGGATCCGGCGGATCTCCGGATGGATCCGATGGATCCGATTCCGATACTGGATCTGGGGGTCAGGGCAACGGTGCCGGTCCTACCGGTCCTACTGGTGGATCTGGTCCGGCTAGTCCGCCCGGCGGCCGTCAACCACGCCGGATCACTTTCGTCCCCCAAGTTCCATTCCCAGAGGATCGCTGCATCCCTGGTCGGCGGATCGCGCGGGCAATGGCCGCTGCGGACATTGATCCTTGGATCGAGTCTCGGCTGGCTAATCAAACCTTGATCACCATGACTGTGAACTTCTTGTTCCCGATCCTGCCGTTTCGGCCCGAGTGGATCTTCCCCATCGACCCACGATCTACACTTCTCCGACGGCCCCAGCCTTCTGTGGTCATTTGGTCACAGAAGCCAACGTCAAGGCGCTGCAGGCAGCTGAGCCCTGGCAGGTGATCCGGAACACCTTGCCTCCGATCTCCTTTGAGGCTGACGTTGGTGGTCGACTTGGGATCTTCGTTCGCCAGTATCGCGATTTCGAAGCATCGGAGCTGATCGCATACTGGGAATCGACCCACAAGTTCCCGATCACTGCAGCCATGATCGCACAATCGCCGTGGCTGGGATCTTTCGCTAAACAGCGTAACAATCGGAGATCCCACGCAGGCAATAGGTGGAAACGCATGTTGCTCACGTTGATCCAGGCCATGATCGAGGGATGGTGTGATCTGGATCTACTCCTGGATCCGTTCTTCCTCCACTTCCCCAAACGGACTGACGAAGTGGCCTGGTATCCCGGGATCGAGGCCAGACGTGCTAACCTGGCCGATCCGCAGCTTAATCGTCGGGAACCCACTGATCTGCTGGAGGCGTTAACGGAGGCCGACACAGCGGACCCCTGGCGCAACCATTATCGGGATCACACTGCAGATCACCCCGCACGTCATCTTCCTCGTCTGGATCGTAAGTTCTTCATTCTTCAAGTCGCACAACCACCCACCAATAGCTAGATCGCAGTGATTAGTTCTCGTAAGTGATTTGTCTCCTTTCATAACATTCTTCAATATATGTCCGGTGATCTTGACTTGTATGCTTCCCATTTACCTCGATCCATTCTCATAGAGCCATGACTGACCTCGATCAGCTAGGATCCTTGGATCTCGAGACTCGATCTTCCATTCTCATCGTACTCAATGTATATATACATACCCATTCCACCGATCTACATCCCTCATGTAGATCCTTCAACCGATTCCACCACGACAACAACCAGCTTGTTGTCGTTGATTGCGACCTCACGATTCCTCGTGAGATTGCATCACACCGAATCGATTATGATTCGTGCGATCTCGCAGAAACTCATGTAGCAGAGCGCCACAGTTGAGATCTGCCTCATCCACCCAGGTTGGATCGTCATATCCTCGCCAGTGTACGAGGAATTCTCGGTAGATCCGTCCATATCTCGTTCTCCTTCCTGATCTCATATCTGTGATCTTCTCCACTTCATACTCATCGGGATCGCGATCTTGGATCCAGCTATCCCCTGGTAATAGATCCTCATCAAAATCCAGGCGATCTTGACTTTCCACATTGAGTCGCATTAGTGGTCGATCTGGATATTCTTTCACGAGCTTCAACTTGTTCACATGTACCATAGGGAAAATATGATATCCGGATCCGGCGATCTCCAATTTCACCGCATGTTCTCCAACTTTCTCTATAATCCGGAATGGTCCATGCCACAAGTGTGCCAACTTCTTAGCATATCCTTCTTTCACGCGATCGAGTATAACCACACTCGAGATCCGACTTCGATCTGATGCGGACGGATCTCCTGGTTGTGTAGATCCGCTCGATCTGAGATCGCCTCTCGCAGTCGTTGATTAACCTGTTCCCGAACCTGTTGATAATACCGCTGGATCTGATACCTCCATCGCCGCGGATCCCGATCATGTCTTCGCGTACTCCCTACCGGGATCACCGCTTCCAATGTGGATCTAGGATCCCACCCATGTACCATATAAAAAGGTGTTTCTCCTCGGATCCGATCATGTGCGGTGTTGATCGCGAAGGTAATCCTCTCGGCATACTCGTCCCAATCTCGTTGATCCAGATCCTGCACATACATCTTAATCGCCCGAGTTGTGGTTTGGACCATGCGTTCTGCAGATCCATTAGCTTGGGGCCGATATGCCATCGTGGCACGTTGACGTTGACCCAAGATCTTATTAAACGCTCGGAAAAAATCGGACATAAATCCTGGTTCACGATCATGCCTAATCGCTTCGCTGGCCCCAAATCGTCGGAAGACACATTCCTCGTATGATTCGGCGACAGTCTGAGCAGTCCTTGATGAGCTGGCTTTCGCGATCACATATCCAGAGAATAGATCTTCGAAGATCAACAATTCCGTATTCCCTTTATGTGATCTGGGCAACGACGGGATATGATCCATAGCTATGATCTGGAAAGGATATGTTGCCTGAAGGTTGCCTGGCGACTCTCTTGGATCCGAGGTTTACTCTTACCGGTCTCACAATCCACACATTCACCCACGTATCTTTGGACGCTCTTATACAGACCTCTCCAATGGAAGTGATCTCGGATCCGCTGATAAGTTCGACCGATCCCTTGATGTCCGCCTTCTAGGCTCACATGGTAGTGATGTAGTATGTCCTGATATAGAGTTTCCGGGATCACTAGTCGCATCAGCTTGTCTCGATCTGCATCCGTCGGTCTCGTAGAAGGGCAGTAGAACAGTAGATCGTGGTGATCCAAGTCGTAATCGGCTGCTAGATTAGCATATGATTTGGCTTCTTGCTGAGTCAGATCTTGTAGATCTCCATTCAGATACTTCTTCAATCCCGAGATCCACGCCTCCTCGTCTTGGGCTTGTCGGATCCGATCGATCCTGAGATCTCGAACTATTTCTCCCGTAATGATCGCGGATCCGAAGTCGTTCGCGTCGTAGATCGCGAGCCTGATCGAGTCACTACCGCCGTGATCTGGGCTGCCTGATCCGTCCTCTTGACTACCAATACCTCATCCAATCTGTTCAACGTGATCAGATCCTGCTTATCCTCATCCGACTCGATCTCCACTCCTCCACCTTGTCGTTGTAGCGCTGCACTAGCCAAACTGTCCGCACTGCCGTTCCAATCTCGTTTCACATGCACAAGTTCGTGATCTGGCCAGTCCCTCAGACGATCTAAAGCCCTTTGCTTGAGTAAAGTCAGACCGGGTGCTTTACACTCGATCTCACCCCTGACTTGTCGGATCACCAGATTAGAGTCACCGCAGAACCACTCGTTTGCGATCCACGGTACTTAACAGATCCAGACATAGTAACAGCCCATGATATTCAGCCTCGTTGACGTAAGATCTTCCGCATAGGCCGATCTGGCCTGGATCACCGTCCATTCAGGCAACTTCCACAAGATCGCACTATATGCGCCACCTCCACGCTTCACGCGGGCTGATCCATCGAAACTGACTACATACAGCTCCTCTTCCGCTTGGATCACAGGGATTGGAGCTTGGATCTTCCGTCGTGGCTCTTTCTTGGGCGAGATCTGGATCAACGCTTCATCCACCATGGATCTGGGCGTGATACTAGCCGCAATCACCCCTAGGATCTCTTCTTCTCCTTTAACGCACTTCACAATCTCTAATGTCCACGGTGATAGCAGTGACGCCCATTGGCCTAATCGCCCTTGTAATCCGGTCGATCTAAATAACCAGGCCAACGTGGAGTATCTAGTCAGCACCCGGATCCGGCGTCCCACCAACATGTTATATCCGAGATCCAGGATCCTTAGCAGCGCCAACACTTCTTTCTCCACTGGGCTGTAATTCAACTCGTTCGACTTCAACGTCCGGCTCACGAAGGTGATCGGGTAGTAGATCTGGTCGTACTCTTGCACGAGAGCTGCCGAGATCGCCCAATCACTCGCATATACGATCACCACGGTTCTCGATCCATATCAAAATGGCGTAGGATCGGAGTGGATGCGATCTTCGATTTGAGTGTCTCGAAGGCCCGATGAGCACGAATCCATCGTGGATCCATCTTGACTCCATCTAGTTCTCCTGGATCCGACGGCCCCGTAGGCTTTAATGCCAGGTCCGATCCAGGATCTTCCTTCAGATCTAGTTGATCCAACCCTTTATGTCCATACTTCGCTTGATCTGGATCCGCACATCATCCTTGGACATTGCGGCGAATCGACCTCCCTCCCTCAACTCGTACAGCACGGCTGCGTAGATAGCATAGTCTTCGATAAATCGACTGTAATAATTCAAGCTGCCCAGAAAAGATTGCATCGATCTCAGCGATCCAGGAAACGCTAGATCCGTTAATGCCGCTAGATCCTTGGATTCGCCTCCAGTCCACTTTTCGAAACGCGATGACCCAGATATTCCACTTTATTCATACCCCAGAAACTCTTCACCACACTGATCGACAGGTTCCATTTATCACACGCCTCCAGTAGGGCGTCCACTCGATCACATAGTTGATCCCAGCTACCCGCTGGTATGAGGATGTCATCGATATACGATCTGCGTCCGATCACTGATGGCTTGTCCGGATCATCGGCCTCTCCCACTTCAAACACATCTGTGATCTTGGATCTGATCCAGGAGGTGGGATCCGGGTGAATCCATATAAGGCGTTGTCGATCAGACGTTGGTAGATCTGCGGCGCATTCTTCAAGCCGAACGGCATACGATTCCATTCGAATAGTCCGAATGGGGTAACGAAAGCTGAGATCGCTCGAGCTCGATCTGTCATAGTCACCACCCAGAATCCACTGGCCATATCTAAAGAGCAATACCACAGGACTTTATCCAGATCCTCCAGAAGATCGTTGATCAGGGGCATAGGGTAGACCATCAGTTGAGTAAGACTATTGACTAGGCGATAATCAATACACAGCCTGATGTCCACCCCATTTTTCTTCACGATCACCACGATCGGTGAGGCCCAGGGTGATCTGGAATACTGATCATCTTAGCTGATAATTCCCTTGATCAGATCTGATAACTTCTCGCGGAATCGAGGTGCGATCTTCCTCATCTCGTTGGGCGATTGGCCTAGCATCCCAACATCGATATCACACACCACACCTCTTGCGGCCGGCGGTAGAGCATTTCCTTTCCGATGAGAAGATGTCGATAGTTCCAGATCTTCTGACGTAATCGTTCGATCTCCGCCGTAGTCTGGATCCCCGGATCTCCAACTTGGATATCCTCAATCTTCATCTTCACCTCATGGTGGGGTTGATCTCTGGAAGGATCGCCATCTCTTGATCTACATCTTCCGCATACAGATCATTACCTTCATGGTAATGTACCTCCGGATCCGGCTCTGGATCTGGGGAATTTCTTCGATCCTCTGGGGACGCTCCTGTATCGGGGTAGATAACTGTCCGGGTGGATCTCTTTCAGCTGATCCTCCATCACTG
>VOQZ01000633.1:0-30123 GCA_008079305.1 Phytophthora palmivora
GGTGTGTTGCAGAACGCACAAATCCGTCAGATGTGGGTAAATATAACGCAACCACAACAATCGCCGAGTTAGGTCGGCGTTTGTTGGCCTGCGCTGGGTTGTCCCCTAGCGGTTCGGCCCTTCCGGGACAGCTGGTGTCTCGCTTCCGCCGAGTACCAACCAACCAAGCCAGCCAATAATATGGTATCCCGTGCCCTCCACCAAAGGATGGACGACGGCGCGTTAGCGCTTTTACGGGTCGCCGAGGCAAAGGCTACTCGGCTGAAAGAGTAACGGTACCCGGGCTGTACGGTATACCGACCCGCCGAGCTCGGCGGGGTTTGTTCTTCGCGCTTGGCGAGACACGCCCTTCCCCGGGCCAACCTAATCTCTTGGCGCTACCAGTCAGAACTCTACAAGCTATGCCTCTCGAGTTCTGACGGCAGACATAATCCGGCCCGTGCAGGGACTTACCGGAAGAGTGTACACGTGTTCTGGACCTAGAAAATTCTGCTCTGTTTAATACTAGGGGCTTAAGCCCCTTTTCTGATTCCTAATTGGTTCCTATACAAATATCTAGTGAAATAGAGTCGTTATAGATCTCGCCGACCTTTCAGCCCAGTCGAAGCGACTGTTCCCGGCTCTCCCGATGGTCGTTAGTCCCTGCGCCTGGTCGCATCTTCTTCCGGTACCTCTGAAGGTACTATAGCCGAGTCCTTGGACTCAGCTTTCCCCTTTAAGAAGTCTTCAGCCGAGTCCGTACCGTGGACCACCACTCCTAAGCTGCTTTAAAGCCGAGCTCTGGTGCGTCGCAATCTTGTACCGTAGGCCACGGCTCCTTAGACTCAGCCAAGGGCCAAACTTGATGTTCGCTACATCACAACTGCCCCGGTTATGATACGAGCCGAGCTGGTGAGTGTCAAAACCCATCTCTTTCACTCTCTCAAGCTTCGACTCGCCACCGTTAACTTCGTTCTTCGCTTCCTCCACATCATGGCGACTCCACCAGCTCCACAGCATTCACAGGTACGGCTCTGCTGTCGTTCAGCGCTCTCGTTCATCCACTAACATGTCAAGTTCATCCACAGGCTTCTCCACTTGTTCCCGTTTCGTCCACCGGCCGTGGTTCGGAGGCGTCCGCGGAGTTGCCGGTTAGAGGGGCCAGCGCTCTTGGGGTCAGCAGTGGTCGGGGTAACCCGGTCATTGACCTGACAACTTCCCTTGAGACTGGTCCCGATTCTGGACCGACTTCTCGCACGTCCTCCCCTCGTCAGCCGAGCTCGCCGGGCGACACCACTTCGGACGCCACCATTAAGTCGAGCTCGGCCGACCAGGTTACCTCGGATCCGGTTTCTACTCTGGTGATGGAACAAGGGAACCGTCACCACGAGGAGCACATTCAACTGGCTCGGTTGATCGCTTTCGCCGTGACACAGCCGCCTGAGCCGTCTGACTCGGCTCAGCGCGATGCTATCCTCCATGCTGAGTCAGCTAGTGCTCTGGTAGACATCCTTCGAGGCGAATATCAGCCTCCTAACTCGTCTGCCGAGTTAGCCCAGCTGAGAGTCGATTTACACTCGGCTGAGGCGTCTAACGCGTCTCTCCAGAAGCGGCTGGGCTCTTCGCTGGACCAGGTTGCTCAGCTGAAGCTGCAGCTTGAGACTTCCGAGCGTGAGTGCCACCTCTGGAGGCGCGAAGTTGACAAATCAGTTGGTCTTGTCACTTCCCTCCGGAAGGCTTTAACCGCCTCCGGAGCTGAGCTCAAGCAAGCTAGGGCTGCCCAGACGGCTGAGGTCACTGCCACTCAGTCCGCTCTTCATGCAGCCGAGCTCATGATCAAGAGCCGAGATGAGGACATTATGGCTCTCTCCAAATCAATTGTCGAGCGGGATGAGGCCTACAAGATCCTCCAAGGCGTCTCCGCCAAGCACTTCCAGCAGCTACAGGAAATTGTGTCGTCGTTGGATGATGATGGCTCCTACAAGCTTCGCCACGCCAAGAAGACCATCGACGAGATGAGGGAGACCATCCTCCGCCAGAAGAGGATCATCAGTCGGCAAGGGTTCGTACCCATGCATGATCCTCACATGGCTGCTGCAGCTGGAGCTGGCTTGGACGTTCCTGGAATGGACCCGGCTTCGCTCAAGCTGAACGCTCGGCTTTGCCGTCTGCTAGCCGAGCGTTTTCCGGAAGTTATGCAAATTCCGGACGGCGAAGACCGGGTCGTGGAGTTGTGCATTCGTTCGCGTCAATCCGGCTCTGCTAGTATTCAGGCTTCGACTTCCAACTCGGCTGCTGTTCCTACGCTAGGCTCTGGCTCGGCAGCAGCGTTACCGCCGAGTTCCAGCCCGGCGGGTGCTCAAGTTCCGCTTCGCCACCGCCCTTCGCGGTCGATTGAAGCTCTCCGCCGAGTTCGGAAGGATAAACTTACGCCTTCCCAGCGCCTGCGCATCCTGGCCAACCCTGAGTCGGCTACAGCTGCAGGTCCTCGCAAACGGAAGGTTGCGCTTCCACCTTTGCAGCCTTATGGCCAGCCATTACCTGGAGAGGACGGGTACGAAGAGGCTGCCGCCCTTATCGGCCCTCCGGACGATCGCTTGTTGGCAGCTTCCGACAGCGAATTGACGGTCCCACCAGCTCGGCCATTACCTCGTCAGAGGAAAACAGCTAAGACTGTTCCTCCTCGGTGCTCGGGAAGATCATCCGCCGAGTCGAGCGGCCTTGTCATCCAAGATGCGAGTGTGGACCGTGTGTCAGGGAGTGCTTCCGATGGAGCAGCGTTGCATTCCGCTGCACCAACCTCGGCAGGCCAACCCGCCGAGTTAGCCGCGTCGACGACCCAGCCGGTCGCTCCCCTAGCGTCCTCATTGTCGATGAGCACTCCCCCAGCAATAACGGTACCGAGCTCGTCCTCGGTTGTGGTTTCGATTGTTCCCCCAGTCCCGACGCCGAGTCCGGTGACTCCATATGGGACTCCTGTATCATTGCCAGCTCGACCTAGCTCGGCTAAGGGCTCACCACAAGTACCGCAAGTGCCGTCGAGCTCGGTTGCTCGTCTCTTGGCTTGCAAAAGTCGTCCCGTAGCATCATCTCGGACTGCAGCCATTTCCACCGGGTTGACGTCTCCATCCGGCCGCCCTCTCCGTACTGCTGCAGCAACTGCCCGCCAGGTTAACGCTCAGTTGCTGGAGGACCTTGGAACTTCGGATAATGTGGTACTTGGTCTCGATGGTGGGTCTACTGGTCCCAAGTCCATTCCGCCGAGTTCAGTTGGGTCTCTTTCGCACCCACTAGAATTCTCAAGTGACTCGGCTGACGATGATCAAGCAGCCGAGGCCAGCTCGGCGAATACGGCTTCGACCACTACGAGTAATGCCCCGGTCAGTTCTGCTTCCAGCCGGCCCCTTTCTCGTCTCGCTCAGCTCTTTGGCTCTGATGACGAGAGCGATGATGACGACAAAGGCTCCGACTCGGCTGATGTGTCTGCTGCGTCTACGGTAGTCTCTTCTCCGCTTCCTCCGCCTCACGGCAAGATCCAGAGCTATTTGGCCGCTGGCCAAGTTCCTCCTGGTCCGCCTCCGGCTCCTACCTCGGGAGGGTCTTCTCCTCAAGTGCCAACCCCGTCGAAGAAGCATCGGAAGAAGCACAAACACCAGCACAAGCGCAGACACAAGCACAAGCACAAGCATCGCTCATCGTCACCAAGTGGTGGTTCGGACGATAGCGACTCGGCTCGTCCCAAGAAGAGACGGAAAGCCGTTCCTGGCAAGTCCCAGGCGCAAGTGTCAGCGGCAGCCGAGTCTGGGGATCCTGAATCTGGTCGAGCGGTTCCTTCTGGAACTTCCAACGGGCTCCCAAGGATCCACCTCTCGCAACTCGGCTCTGCTTCCAACTCGGCTCCACAGCCTACCAGCGTTGTTAGCTCGGCTCC
This sequence comes from Phytophthora palmivora, assembly GCA_008079305.1. Lineage (NCBI taxonomy): Eukaryota > Oomycota > Peronosporomycetes > Peronosporales > Peronosporaceae > Phytophthora > Phytophthora palmivora. The sequence continues at coordinate 3,911 of VOQZ01000633.1, forward strand.
GGCTTCCGATTCTACTCGGCGATCTGCAGAGGTGGCTCTCCCAGCTCAGCTGCAAGTTCCACTGGCGCAGCTCCGCACTAGAGCCATGCAGTCGGCCTCAAGGGACTCGCGCATCACTCCTCAGCTGGCGAGACTCCGGACTTTGCCGTTCTTCCACGCTGGCGCCGAGCGCTGTTGGGCTGGAATACTGAGCTGCCAATCTGGCCGAGTTCCTTTGGAGCCTTCTGGTGGTGCTAAGCCTCGTGTCCGCGCCACTCTCTCAACCCTGGCCGGAGTGCGTTCGTTCGTGGATGTGTTCAATCCTCAGCACCCTTTCCAGCAGTTACGGCGTATGTTGCCGGATCTCCCAACCTTCTTCTCTCCGTCGGTTTTAGCTGAGGCTCGATCTCGGCTAGTTGGCCATACACGGCCGTCATCACTCATGGAGACTCTTGGAGATTTATGGGTGCGACTCCGGGGAGACCTCCCTGCATCGGGGTCCCCTAACTCGGCTGCTGACTTGGCTGCACATACTCGCTTCTTCGTGGCCATGTGCGAACGGACTCACTGGTTGGTTGAGGCTAGCGTTTTGATCGGGCTTCACCCTGCCTTCGATCCTAGCATCCCGCCGGATGAGCTTATTGCAGTCTACAACGTGTGGACTCAATATCGCATCGAGCGGAAACGCCGAGGTGACGCTTTGCGGGGTCTCATGGCGGCAGCTTCGGATGAGTTGTACTCGGCTGTCACAGCCCAGTCCAGTGGTGGATTGCCAACTCCCCGAGTTGATTCGGAGTTGTACTTCGACCCGTCAGTTCCGCTCTACCCTTTGGTAAACTTACCTTGGGTGCCGGACAGTGCGCTCTGGTCGGAGGAGGTCCTTGCTGTGGATCACCACGAACCTTGGCGGGCATGGTGGTTGTTAGACCCAGCCCGTCATCCGTTCAACACCTGCTTTCGACCTCGGAACCCCGAGTTTATGGTGTTCGCTCCTCACGGCATGGATCCTCGTGTTGTTGACGAATCCATTGATGACGACGTGGATTTAGCCGAGCCGGATCCACCGCGGATCCCTATTGGACTTCCACCGCGAGAGAACCGTACCGGGATTTTCATCTTTGAGGATCTCGGTGGGACTACTCCCCGCCCGGCGTCGGATGATGGACTGGGGTCCCCGAACCTTCGAGGTGCGTCTCCGACAACTTCCTTGTTCGGGCCCGACTCCCCGGTTGCTTCCGCTGGGGTTCAGTTGCCGACGGCCGCTGACCCGGCTATTCCTAGTCCAGCTCAGTCACCGAGCTCGGCTATCGAGATCTTAGCCTCAGCAGCTCAAGCAGTCGCTGCCCAGCCGCCAAGTAGTCTTCCCCCAGGTGACTCGGCTTCGTCGGATCCCTCGCGGTTGCAGGAAATCTAGGTTAGGCTCCATCTTCATATCTTTTCCATTTCGTAAATCATATAATCATATATAAGTTGATGCAGTAGCATTTCGCTCAGCTCAGCCTGCTATCTTCACTGAGCTGGTCGGGTTTTCCAGTGCAATGGATTGTTATTCTTCATCTGCAACTTGCACCATTTGCAGACGATTTTCCCGTTTCTTTTGGCGCAAATAATCAAAGAGTAATCCTCCACAAGACAAATTCGACAAAGGTTCCCAACTCGGCTCTTCATAACCGACCCACTTCACTTTGAACCTTCGCTCATTCCTTGATGTACTGGTGGATAGTGGTAACTCGTCATCCAAAATGGCCTCAACTTCATACTGATTGGCGCCTTCGTCAGGTTCCCAGCTGTCTTCTGGGAGCAATTCTTCATCGAAGTCAAACCGTTGATTTTCTTCAAGCTCGGCTATGAGCCGAGTCGTGGGTCTCTTTCGGCGTCAACCACTTTCTTCAATCGAGACACATGGATCACCGGGTAGAACCTGTATCCGCTCTTGTCAGGCAATTCCAACTCGTATGCGAACTCCTCGACTTTCCTCTTCACTCTGAATGGGCCATGCCATCTGTGCGCGAGTTTCTTAGTGAGCCCTTGCCTCACTCGTTCCATGAACAACCACACTTGGTCACCTTCCTTGAACAGCGACCTCGTAGACTCAGCAGTGGTTCCAATCGACTCGGCGGCGGCTTCAACCGACTCGGCGGTTTCCGAATCGCTTCTAACTTGAGGCGTGGCTCGCTGTTCAACTCGGCTCAGCGACTCATTATGCTCTTTCGCTCGGCGGGCTTTCTCCTTCAACTGGTACTCGGCTGCTAGACGTAATGCAACTTCTCTTTGTCGGTTTGCTTCTCGGCGCCACTCGGCTGGGGCGGCCAAATCAGCCGAGCTGTTTTGACCATGCCTGACTGACTCCGTCATAGCTTTCATCGTTGATCGCGCATCCCAGCCATGTACCAGGTAAAATGGGGTCTCCTGTCGAGTAGAGTCTCTTGAGTTGTTTATTGCGTATACCATCTTCTCGGCTATGTCGTCCCAGTCAGCTTGTAGTGGATCTTCCACGTAAACCCGTACTGTCTGGATCATCGTCTTCACTGACCGTTCTTGTTGACCGTTAGCTTGTGGTCTGTAACTCAGCGTGGCTCTTGATCTTGACTGCATCATCTCTGAGAACTTCTGGAACACTTCACTCATGAACCTGGGGTCTCTGTCATGACGAACTAGGGACGGAGCACCAAACCTCCGGAAGACATTTTCTTCGAATACTTTCGCCACTTCCAATGCCCCTGTTTCGGCCATCGCCTTCGCTATCACGAACCCAGTAAAGTGGTCTTGAAACAGTAATAGAGCTGTGTTGCCCCGCCGAGTCCGCGGGAGCGGTATTACAAAGTCCATCGACACAATATGGAATGGTCGGTCTGATACAATGTTGCCAGGAGAGTACCCTCTGAGATGAGGCTTGCTCTTGCTGGTGCAACAATCCTCGCATGACTGAACATGCCGCACCACATCTGCATATAACCCAATCCAGTAGTAGTCAGACTTGACTCGGTGATAGGTCCGCACGATCCCTTGGTGACCTCCTTCCACCGAGTTATGGCAGTTCTGAAGAACTTCATCGACCATGGTGGTTGGAACCACTAGTCTAAGATTCAGACTCGGCTCGTCATCTCCACCCCGTCGGCGACTTCGATTATGACGGTATAACAGTCCATCTTCGCTGAGTACAAAATCGTCCGCCACTTTACCGGCATTTCTGACTCGGCGAAATGACAGTTGACTCAGCTCGCCTCTCAGGTAAGCTTTAAGATCTGCCCACCGTAGCTCTTCATCTTGGGCCTTGTCAATGCGTCGCCGTCGTTCGGCTTGGACGACCGCCGGGTCAATATTATCGGCGCTTGGTGCCCTTGAGGTATTCCACTCGGCTTCGTTTCCTTGTGAGCTCGGCTGTGTGTCCCCGAACTCAGCTTCACCACTGGTTTCCATTCGCCTAGCTGGCTGACGCCTTCGGATCTCGAGTTCACTGTTCAGGTCGAGTTCCGTTGTTTCCAGCTGAGTCGAGTCTTCCTCGTTTGCTGGTACCGGCTTGTTTGTTGCTTTGTTCTCGTCATCTTTGAAACGGACTCGGCGTACCTGGCTACGAGTAATTGGACACGCTTTCGGACCTTCTTCGCAGTCGTCAGTGCTGTCACCGGCCGTGTACAAAATTTCTGGGATCCGATTCAGCGTCTTCAACTCGGCTTTTCGTTCAGCGTTCAGAACTACTCGGCTAATTTGGGTTTCCAATGCTTCTGTGGCCATTGAGTCGGCAGCCGAGTTGTATAGTCGTATCACATGTAGGTATTTGACCGAATTCAATTTTTTCGTCAATTCTTTGTGGCGAGCCAACTCGACTTGAAGCGTTTCCTTCTTGCAGGCTATCACCCCCATGGATTGCTGGATTGCAAGCCGCGAGTCGCCCACGATCACCAAATCTGTCACACCACGGTCGATAGCTGCTTTCACCCCATTGTTCATCCCCGTGTACTCGGCTAAATTGACCGTGGTCGACGAGAGGTACGCACTCGCAGCGATCTCAATGTCCCACTCGGGCAAGCGCCACAATATCCATGAACAGCTGCCATAGCCGCCATTCTTTTCCGTCTTCGCCGATCCATCAAAGGACAGTACGTGCCCCTTATAGTGTCGTGGTAGTTTAGCATACAGGAGCTCAGGGTCCATTCGGACCGTAGCCGAGTTCTTCGACGGCGGGGCAATGTGCTCCAGTGACTCGTCTAACCCCACGTGCGGGGTTATTGACGCTTGTAACAATTGGACAAAGTCAACGTCACGTTCTCGTACTCTCTTTATCTTCAGATGGTAGGGTGACAATAGTACAGCGAAACTTACAGCTCGGCCATATAATGACGCGGACTGAAAGACCCATTCCAATGTGGAGAATCGGGTGTACACATGTAGTACTTTGCCTGCCAGTAGTGTATGGCATATCTTCAGTAGCTGGAGTAGCGCTAACACTTCTTTCTCAGCTGGATGATAATTAACTTCGTTTTCCTTCAACACCCTGCCGCAAAATCGTACGGGGTGCAGCTTGTCGTCATGCATCTGCATCAATGTGCTGCTTAATGCCCAATTGTTGGCAAAAAGCATGATGTGAACCTCTTTAGCCGAGTCGAAATGGCGCAGAATCGGCGCCGTTGCCACTCGACTTTTTAACTCGGCGAAAGCTGCTTGAGCGGCCGACAAGTCTTTGTTACCTCGAAATCACTGTCCTTCAGCTGATAGAGTACTGCCCCATACACAGCCAGGTTCTGGATGAACCTGCCGTAGTAGTTCAATGCCCCTAGAAATGCTTGTATGCCTTTCTTCGATTTCGGGAATGGGAGCTCGGCTATAGCAAGAGTTTTCTTTGGGTCAGCTCGTATTCCCTCGGAGGTTACTTCATGTGACAGGAAGTCAACCTTGGGCTGCACAAATATGCTTTTCGAAAAGCTGACACTGATCCTGCACTCAGCTAGCCGAGTCAGCAGCCTATCCAATGTCTCCAGACATTCATCAAAAGTTACTCCACCAAAGCAAATGTCATCCACAAACGATCGCCGTGTAAATACGGGCGTCAAAACCGATTGGTCGGGTTCTCCACACGTGAACATATCGCCCTCAGGGCTGTCAATCAATTCTTGGAGCGGATCGAGCTCGGCTAGAGCTCGGTTGTCAGCCGCAAATTTGGTCAATGAACTCGGCGGTTGAGTTGTGTCACCCCTTGACTCTGTCGCCGAGTTGCCGCTGCTTCCTCTGCTCGGCGGATTCTTCCGGCGAACTCCGACCATCCTCCTTTCGGTTGGACATACCCCCATAATGCGTTATCAATCATTCTTTGGTATATCATGGGGGCATTCTTCAATCCAAACGGCATACGTAACCATTCAAAGTGCCCTAAGGCACATACGAAAGCTGAGATCCGCCGAGCTCGGCTGGTCATCATCACCGCCCAAAAGCCGCTAGCTGCATCCAATGAGCAAAACCACAGGTATTTCTCCAATTCCGAAAGTAAATCATCCACTAATGGCATCGCATATTCCATAATCATCGTAATTGCATTCACCTTCTTGTAGTCGATACACAATCTGATATCCACACCGTTCTTCTTGAGAACGATAACAATGGGCGAGGCCCACGGACTCTTCGAAAATGACACCAATTTCGCTCGTAACAGTCCCTTGAGCAACTCGTATAGTGGTTTCAGGTACTTCAGTGCTACCCGCCGAGCTCGCTGCTTGATAGGTGGATGATCACCCACATCAATATCACACACAACGCCGTAAGCTGGCGGAGGTAAAGCGTTACCACTGGATATCATTATCTGTTCATTCCGTTTCAGTAGCTCAGTCAGCCGAGTTGCTTGCTCAGGAGTGTGAGCTGAACATTTCACATTAGTTCCATTGTAGTCAAGTTCGATAGGCACTTCCTCACTGAGATCGGGTAGGAAAGCCAATTCATGAGCGTAATCCTCCAAATGGAGCGTCTCTCCCTTCCTCTCAAAGTGGGTGAACCGATGATCGGACTCGGCTACAAGGTCATCATCACTAGCACTTGCTGCTGCAGCAAGAAATCGCAGCCGAAGGCCTTCTTCAGGGTTGTTAGTTATTGCATCATGGGTCGCTTCCAGTCCATCAGAGTCATCATAGGCTTCATCAGCCGAGTCGGCCTGACCTTCCACACAAGTTTCGGACATATCCAGCTGAGTCAGGTGAGACTCTGCATCTCTGCCTTCCTTCATGACGCCTCGCTGAGTGCAATATTCACTCGGTGGCTCCATAGCCGAGTTAATTCTCTCCAACTCGGCTAACCCATGCGTATCGTCTGAGTCACTTCCCTTCGACTCGGCTGTGATTCCCGGAGTATCCGTCACCTTCTTCTCGGCATCCACAGCGGCCCAGCGCTCGGCGCACGTTAACTGTTTCCCCTTTTTGGCCTCAAGCGGTCTCTCCTTCACCCCTTGGGCCAGTGATACGGTTTGCGCTCGACAGCTGGTGGTTGTCGGGATAGCCAGTCTGCGTACAGCTCCTGTTCTTTGTACAGCAAATCTTTGTCGATTGCTGATTCGTACGCGAGTACTTGCCAATCCCGGTACTTAGCCGAGTTCAATCGCACGTACCCTTCAGGTGGTAGCTTCCCATGTGGTAGCCAAATTACAACTGGGAAGTGTGCTGGGCACCATACCGACGTTGGCCGTGTACTGGTCAAGTAAACCCTGGTTGCCTTGCCTTTGGCATTCATCACTATGGTGGGTATCCAATCATCTGTTCGCCTCACCCAAAATTCGTGGGTCAACTCACTCGGCTGCCTGCGGCGGAGTCTGAACTCGGCTGTTGCACGGTCTGACAGGCATACTGCTTCCGTAGGCCCATCTGCAGTCTGCAACCCATATGTTTGGTCATCTGTGTCCCTTAATGACCGTAGCAAAGGGACCACCACTTCATCGGGTAGCTTAGCCGCCGAGTTGTAGAGATCCAGCCGAATTCCCGCGGGGATCATGAAGTCGGTGCCTAGTATGAGGTCGACCCCGGCGTGATGAGGCATTATCCATACTTCAAACTCGTAAACAACCTCCCAGCCGAGTGTAACTTTTACCAATGCTTTGTGGGTGGTCGACACCTTGTCTTTACCGATCCCTTGGATATCAATCTGTTGGTCTCGGCTGGCGTACTGCTTCAATCGCAGTTTTCTAGCCAGTGTAGAGCTCACCGCCGAGACGTTTGCTCCAGTGTCAAGCAATATCTTCACTCGCTTGTCATTCACAGCGCCCATTACGAGCGCGCGCATCCGAACTCGGCGGTCAAACTTCTGTGACGACCACCAGCCGAGTCGCTCGCCCCGAAGTAACTTCACCACTCGCGGTCTAGGTGTCACACCATCATACCGCCGAGTCGCCGCTGCACTCACCATCGCCGAGTCGTCTTCATCCGACTCCTCGGATTCACGTTCATTACCGTCGCTATCACTCATTCCTTCGTCCGTCCCAACCGATCCCTCGGGCCATCCTGCTTCCCCTACGAAAGCGAACACGAAGTTCGCCTCCACCACAGGTTCAGCTGACTGTGGCAGCCCGGAAAATTCCAACTCAGTCAATGTTGGCGGGCTGCCGAGTTTAAATCACTCGGCGAGTAGAGATCTTGGAGTTCTTCTGGGACTTTGGACTTGTCAACGTTATTTTTCACGAAGGAAGCCAGCTTTTCGTAGCGGCGGAAGAGTTCGCATTGGCCGACTTCATGGACTTGTTTGCAGAACTTGCAACGTCTCCGACAGAAGTGAGCCGAGTGGCCCATGCCTCCGCAAGCGGCGCAAGGCCCATATTGCTGGCGTTCTCTCGAGGTATCCCGGCGGTCTCGTCCCTCAGTCGGTCCTCTGAATGGTCTAGCCGAGTTCCTCGGGGTCCTAGCCGAGTCGCTTCGGTCATTGGTGAATCCGGCATCAACGTAATCTGTGTCATCTTCTGACTCGGCGTCTTCATCCTGACCATGTGCACTGTATCCGTCCGAGTCTTCAGAATCATATAGCTCGGCGTCTCGGGTTAGTTGGCCCCGGCCTGCTTCGATGTGTCCTGTCGACCCATAAAGTTCCTCGACGACGTAGTCCGCAGTGTTTATCCGTCGATCCCGACTCTCTTCTCGGCGTCGATCACTTCTACGGTCGTCTCGGCGTACATCTCTCTTGTCTTCTCGGCGGCTGTCGCGTTTGTCATCTCGGCGTCGATCGTTCCGTCGGTCATCTCGGCGCATTTCATCTCGGCTTCTCCCTGAGACTAGCCGATCTCGTTGTTTCTTCCGCTTTTCGCCCAGAATCTTCTTGTTGATGATCTGCTCGACTCGGTGGATATCATTTAGCTGAAGCGGGTACAGCATGTCCATGATGTCGTCGTCACCGCAATTCAGAAGGAACTGCTCGACATGATCAGCCGCATCAGCCCCACCACGCTCATACTGGATCTTCGCCGTTCGTGCATACCCATTTAGCCGAGTCAAGAAATCGCAGATCGTCTCTTTGTCCTTACGCTTAGCCGAGTAGTATCGCGTCCTGGCCGATTGGTCAAACTGTGAGCAGTAGTAATCCAGGAATGCCTCACTCAGCAGGTTCCACCGTGTTTGGGTCTTCCTCGGGAGTTGGCGATACCAACTTTTCGCCGTTCGGCCAAGGCTGAGCGAGAAGGGTTCACACCAAGAGTCTTGGGGCATACGTGTGCCTTTCATCTCGTAGATGAACCTCTTCAGCCACTGTAGCGAGTCATCGGATCGATACCGCCGTCCGTCGAACTGGGCTATCTTGTCCAAGGAAACATGCGACCTCAGTTCCAGATACTGGGATCCTCCTTGATCACCCCTGTCGTTGCTGAGGTGATAGATCTGGTCTTTAACCGTTTCATCTCGGCTTGGGCGGTAACCATGGTCATCGTCGGAATCATCTTCCGCCTCAGCCGAGTTGTCTTCTTCGGATTCCCACTTATTTCGACCTAGCCGAGTTCGATTCTTCTTCGGACTCAACATGTGCGAGTCTTCGAAGTACGGCGTTCCTGCTGTCGCCCGAAACCTCTCGCCTTTCTTCGTCTCGGGTGTCTTCATCGTCGTGATCTTGCTTGGGTTCGTCACTGGTTGACCACCCTTTGGATCCTTCAGGTATGGGGTCTTACTCGACATTTCGCCGAGTTGAGGCTCCATCCCGCCGAGTTGGGGGCCACCATCAGAAGCTGTCAATAGCCGGGGTTTGATCTGCACTCCGAAAGCTTTCCTCAGCTTTCCCCTCCAACGTAACAGCTCCACGCTAGCCAAGTCAAGGTTCCAATCACTTAGAATCCACGGACTCGGCCGACTGGTGACTCGGAAGCCCATTGCTTTCAGCAGCAATATTGTCGTCTCGGCTACTTCCGCGGTGTCGGACCACTCCATTGGCCCAGCCAGCAGAGGCCCCAGTGATGGCCATCTCGCCTGCGCCAACGGGACTGGGGCGAATAACTTCATCCATTCACTATCTCTCATCATCTCTCCGCCGAGTTGCGCTAACACCTTGTTTGCACTCGGCGTATCCGCATTTCGTGTCGCTCTCGGAACAAGGGGCGGACGTTCCCCTTGAGCGACACCTTGATCTTCGTCGTCCGCATCTTCACCGAACTCAGCAGCCAGGTTTCGCTCCACCGGACGCGGAACTCCCATCCGGCCCACTTGGAGCGATAATTCCCCAACTTCGCCGAGTAGCTCAGCTGTCGTTTTCACGTAGCCGAGCTCGGCTTTTTCTTCATAGTCTTCCTCATCCTTCTCTTCATCACTTGCATGACCTTGGGCGTCCTCCTCCTCGAACTGGACACTGCGAGATCCGTCCGCCGTCGCGTCCATCGTCATCGCAATTGCCGAGTCCGCCGAGTCGGCAGAACTCGCCGCGCTTATCCCCGCGTGGGAAGAGCCCTTGGCCGTCGCCGGGCTATCTTCACGTAGCGTGCTCGTTCCCTTAGTCATCCTTCTTCTTCTTCTTCTTCTCTTCTTGTTTGCTCGAAACTTGGTTACCTTGGTACCTGCGAAAAACAAGCGCACCCCTGTTCCCGGGTCGCGGCACCAGTTGTGGTGTTGCAGAACGCACAAATCCGTCAGATGTGGGTTAATATAACGCAACCACAACAATCGCCGAGTTAGGTCGGCGTTTGTTGGCCTGCGCTGGGTTGTCCCCTAGCGGTTCGGCCCTTCCGGGACAGCTGGTGTCTCGCTTCCGTCGAGTACCAACCAACCAAGCCAGCCAATAATATGGTATCCCGTGCCCTCCACCAAAGGATGGACGACGGCGCGTTAGCGCTTTTACGGGTCGCCGAGGCAAAGGCTACTCGGCTGAAAGAGTAACGGTACCCGGGCTGTACGGTATACCGACCCGCCGAGCTCGGCGGGGTTTGTTCTTCGCGCTTGGCGAGACACGCCCTTCCCCGGGCCAACCTAATCTCTTGGCGCTACCAGTCAGAACTCTACAAGCTATGCCTCTCGAGTTCTGACGGCAGACATAATCCGGCCCGTGCAGGGACTTACCGGAAGAGTGTACACGTGTTCTGGACCTAGAAAATTCTGCTCTGTTTAATACTAGGGGCTTAAGCCCCTTTTCTGATTCCTAATTGGTTCCTATACAAATATCTAGTGAAATAGAGTCGTTATAGATCTCGCCGACCTTTCAGCCCAGTCGAAGCGACTGTTCCCGGCTCTCCCGATGGTCGTTAGTCCCTGCGCCTGGTCGCATCTTCTTCCGGTACCTCTGAAGGTACTATAGCCGAGTCCTTGGACTCAGCTTTCCCCTTTAAGAAGTCTTCAGCCGAGTCCGTACCGTGGACCACCACTCCTAAGCTGCTTTAAAAGCCGAGCTCTGGTGCGTCGCAATCTTGTACCGTAGGCCACCGCTCCTTAGACTCAGCCAAGGGCCAAACTTGATGTTCGCTACATCACATCTGTGAGAAAGGGTATTGATTATTTGTTAATATCTTAGGATCCTACGCATTGACATCGGAGAGCTTTCTGTCGACACGATTCCAGAATGCAACCAACAGTTTCTTATCGACTCTGGTTTGACTTTGTCCCAGGACATTTTCTCCCAGTGCATGGCCGTAAAAATCGAGATCTTCTCCTGTGGTAGTCGCTTCAGGTATCGTTGCACGCTGTCTTGTGAGCCTTCCATTTACCACCACCATGTAGCAACTCACGCATGCGTGCAGCTCTTCCTGCAGACTGGGCAGAGATGCTAACTTTCACGTAATTCAGTACACGTACCATTTTTGCATCAATCCCAGTCACCATCGTTTTTGTTAATCTCCACTGACTCGTGGAGGAATATAGACAGACTCAGGTGCCGATTTGCCGGGGAATACTGTACTTCTAAAGGCGGTACCCTTTCTGGGGTACCCCTTTCATGTAACCCCGTTACAGAAAGCCTCAAAGCCACAACGGTGGCTCGTCGATGGGTATCGACAATGTGACGGGGTCACACGAGCACCTTGCTTAGAGGAAGCGTGCTATTAACAGTATACAAACTCTAAGTGAACGGCAGTTCACTAGTCCCTGGTCTTTGGGGGACTTAATAGCCAGTTTAGCGTAAGTTTTAGACTGATTTATTTATAGTTAATTAGGTCCATTTGGCCTGTAATACAAATTACTAATTAACTATACTTTATCCTAATTATGCATATAAAAGGTAGGTTTAATGTTATTGGTTGGCCCTCAGCCACCGAACCTACGTGGCAGTAGTGTGGCTCACACCACAGTGTGGCCCACACCACTCCATCAGAGTATTAAAACAAATACTCGCAGAAGTATATCTACAGTGTTCCCCGGCAAATCGGGAAAGGTGGGACTGATAAAGAATGCGAATATACAAAGTGTGCAAGGGACCAGTCTGTGAGAAAGGGTATTGATTATTTGTTAATATCTTAGGATCCTACGCATTGACATCGGAGAGCTTTCTGTCGACACGATTCCAGAATGCAACCAACAGTTTCTTATCGACTCTGGTTTGACTTTGTCCCAGGACATTTTCTCCCAGTGCATGGCCGTAAAAATCGAGATCTTCTCCTGTGGTAGTCGCTTCAGGTATCGTTGCACGCTGTCTTGTGAGCCTTCCATTTACCACCACCATGTAGCAACTCACGCATGCGTGCAGCTCTTCCTGCAGACTGGGCAGAGATGCTAACTTTCACGTAATTCAGTACACGTACCATTTTTGCATCAATCCCAGTCACCATCGTTTTTGTTAATCTCCACTGACTCGTGGAGGAATATAGACAGACTCAGGTGCCGATTTGCCGGGGAATACTGTACTTCTAAAGGCGGTACCCTTTCTGGGGTACCCCTTTCATGTAACCCCGTTACAGAAAGCCTCAAAGCCACAACGGTGGCTCGTCGATGGGTATCGACAATGTGACGGGGTCACACGAGCACCTTGCTTAGAGGAAGCGTGCTATTAACAGTATACAAACTCTAAGTGAACGGCAGTTCACTAGTCCCTGGTCTTTGGGGGACTTAATAGCCAGTTTAGCGTAAGTTTTAGACTGATTTATTTATAGTTAATTAGGTCCATTTGGCCTGTAATACAAATTACTAATTAACTATACTTTATCCTAATTATGCATATAAAAGGTAGGTTTAATGTTATTGGTTGGCCCTCAGCCACCGAACCTACGTGGCAGTAGTGTGGCTCACACCACAGTGTGGCCCACACCACTCCATCAGAGTATTAAAACAAATACTCGCAGAAGTATATCTACAGTGTTCCCCGGCAAATCGGGAAAGGTGGGACTGATAAAGAATGCGAATATACAAAGTGTGCAAGGGACCAGTCTGTGAGAAAGGGTATTGATTATTTGTTAATATCTTAGGATCCTACGCATTGACATCGGAGAGCTTTCTGTCGACACGATTCCAGAATGCAACCAACAGTTTCTTATCGACTCTGGTTTGACTTTGTCCCAGGACATTTTCTCCCAGTGCATGGCCGTAAAAATCGAGATCTTCTCCTGTGGTAGTCGCTTCAGGTATCGTTGCACGCTGTCTTGTGAGCCTTCCATTTACCACCACCATGTAGCAACTCACGCATGCGTGCAGCTCTTCCTGCAGACTGGGCAGAGATGCTAACTTTCACGTAATTCAGTACACGTACCATTTTTGCATCAATCCCAGTCACCATCGTTTTTGTTAATCTCCACTGACTCGTGGAGGAATATAGACAGACTCAGGTGCCGATTTGCCGGGGAATACTGTACTTCTAAAGGCGGTACCCTTTCTGGGGTACCCCTTTCATGTAACCCCGTTACAGAAAGCCTCAAAGCCACAACGGTGGCTCGTCGATGGGTATCGACAATGTGACGGGGTCACACGAGCACCTTGCTTAGAGGAAGCGTGCTATTAACAGTATACAAACTCTAAGTGAACGGCAGTTCACTAGTCCCTGGTCTTAGGGGACTTAATAGCCAGTTTAGAGTAGATTTTAGACTGATTTATTTATAGTTAATTAGGTCCATTTGGCCTGTAATACAAATTACTAATTAACTATACTTTATCCTAATTATGCATATAAAAGGTAGGTTTAATGTTATTGGTTGGCCCTCAGCCACCGAACCTACGTGGCAGTAGTGTGGCTCACACCACAGTGTGGCCCACACCACTCCATCAGAGTATTAAAACAAATACTCGCAGAAGTATATCTACAGTGTTCCCCGGCAAATCGGGAAAGGTGGGACTGATAAAGAATGCGAATATACAAAGTGTGCAAGGGACCAGTCTGTGAGAAAGGGTATTGATTATTTGTTAATATCTTAGGATCCTACGCATTGACATCGGAGAGCTTTCTGTCGACACGATTCCAGAATGCAACCAACAGTTTCTTATCGACTCTGGTTTGACTTTGTCCCAGGACATTTTCTCCCAGTGCATGGCCGTAAAAATCGAGATCTTCTCCTGTGGTAGTCGCTTCAGGTATCGTTGCACGCTGTCTTGTGAGCCTTCCATTTACCACCACCATGTAGCAACTCACGCATGCGTGCAGCTCTTCCTGCAGACTGGGCAGAGATGCTAACTTTCACGTAATTCAGTACACGTACCATTTTTGCATCAATCCCAGTCACCATCGTTTTTGTTAATCTCCACTGACTCGTGGAGGAATATAGACAGACTCAGGTGCCGATTTGCCGGGGAATACTGTACTTCTAAAGGCGGTACCCTTTCTGGGGTACCCCTTTCATGTAACCCCGTTACAGAAAGCCTCAAAGCCACAACGGTGGCTCGTCGATGGGTATCGACAATGTGACGGGGTCACACGAGCACCTTGCTTAGAGGAAGCGTGCTATTAACAGTATACAAACTCTAAGTGAACGGCAGTTCACTAGTCCCTGGTCTTAGGGGACTTAATAGCCAGTTTAGAGTAGATTTTAGACTGATTTATTTATAGTTAATTATGTTCATTTGGCCTGTAATACAAACTCCTAATTAACTATACTTTAAGCTAATTATGCATATAAAAGGTAGGTTTAATGTTATTGGTTGGCTCTCAGCCACGGAACCTACGTGGCAGTAGTGTGGCTCACACCATAGTGTGGTCCACCATCGCATAGATCCCGAAATATGGTACCGTCAAAGTATTAATACATTACAATACAATCGGATACCCAGCTTTGGAAGCAATTTGTTGGATGCTGCCCTGTCCAATCAGATTAGGACGGGAGCTATGATATGACTGTGTCATTGGCTGTGTGTCAGAAAAGTACCGCGCACGTGCGTCCGGATATCTGTCTCTGTTATGTGACTACGATTCGTCGACAAAAACCGCGACTGATTGGTTGAGACGACGAAACCTGACGCCTGATTGGCTGAGATGGCAATGACTGCAGCTGATTGGCTGAGACCAGCCGCTCTCTGCTACATGTATCGCAAGCACTGGTCAACAGCTCATTTCTCTATTCGTCGGGTAACGCCACCAGAGGTTGACAGGGACCTACACTTGCGTGTTCAAGCTGCAATCTTGCTGTTCGTCATGAGCGCCCCCATCGACAACGTGGAGGCAGTGCAGCGTATCACGCGCCGCATCGATGCCGTGGGCGAGCGCGACCCTGGCATCGTCATGGGACTGTCGTGGTACTACATCAAGTTGATCCTGCTCACAGGCTTCGGTTGGGCCATGGACTCGATGGAGACGTTCATCTTCACGTATTGCGCCGCACTCATTCGTGAGGACATCCCGCAGAGCTCACGCCAGGCCTCATTCCTGGGCGGCGCCGTCTTCGTCGGCTCCTTCATCGGCTCGTTCCCGTTCGGCACACTCGCGGACAAGTACGGCCGCCGCCCCATGTTCATGGTCACGCTCGTGCTGTTCCTCGTGGGTCTCGGCTTCTGCGCCCTCAGCTGGGACGTCACCTCCATCACGTGCGCGCGTATTATCTCGGGTATCGGCCTTGGAGGAGAGCTGCCCGTTGCATCGACGCTCGTGCAAGAGCTCTCGCCTCAGAAGACCCGCGGCAAGATCATCGTCCTGCTCGAGTCTTTCTGGGCCATTGGCTGCATGCTGGCCGTGGTCATGGCGTTCGGTGCCGCGCCCAAGATTGGCTGGCGTGAGACCTTCTTCATCTGCTGCGCACCTGTGGTGTACGCTATCGTTATCCGCCTGTACATCCCCGAGTCGCCCAAGTGGTTGGCTAGTGTCGGCCGCTACGACGAGGCCATCGCTATCGTCGAGTCCATCGAGCGTGCCCACGGCCTGGATCCGCACGACCCCAAGACGGAGATCGAGAGTGCTGAGCCTCTACCGCCTGCCCCTCCAAAGCTGCCGGAGTCTCACATCAAGCGGATTGGAATGCTTTTCCAGCGCCAGTTCCGTGTGCGTACCACCGTCCTGTGGACGCTCTGGTTTGGCATCTCCATGTCGTACTATGCCATCTTCATCTACTTGCCTACGCTGATCTCTCTCAAGGGCTACAACATGAACGGCCAATGGGAGACAATCCTTATCATCACAGCGTTCCAGCTTCCTGGTTACTTTGCTGCTGCGGGTCTCGTGGAGGTTATCGGTCGCAAGCAGACTCTGGTGATCTTCCTGGCCGGCTCCTTCGTGTCTGCCATTGCCATGGGCTACGTCGATGCCTCAAAGATTCCCGTGATGGTCACCGGCTCGTTCACGTCCTTCTTTATGCTTGGTGCATGGGGCTGCGTGTACGCTTACACACCAGAGAACTACCCGACGGCCATTCGTGGCATGGGTGCTGCCTACCCGTCGGGCTTTAGCCGCATCGGTTCATTCAGCGGGCCGTACCTGTGCGCCTCCATGTTTGGCGACTGGAACGTGTCCCTGGAGGCCATCATGTGGGTGTTTGGCGGACTGCTGATGGTAATTTCGGCTATTGTGCTGTTTTTCGGCTACGAGCCGCGTGGCAAGAACGTCGAGTTGTATGACGACGACGAACACACTGAGAAATCCCTCGTTTTCGAGGCCGTGCAAACGCCCAAGTAATGGATGCGTTCCTTTCACCGCTGGTTTGGAAGCGGTATGATTGCATAGTTAAGTTTATCTGAAGTGAAAACATGCACCTCGTTCTACCTGTACAGATTTCTGCCTCAAGTTCCTTCATATTCGAGCATAACTTACGTTTGTCTTCCTCGCACAACGCTACTACATGCAGTATGAATCATTAGAGCTCACTTCGCACCATTCGTTGGAGGTGGGCAGTAGTCAGGGAGCCACCAAATGGGCTTCAATCCTCTCTTCCATAGGAACTTCTTGCCACGAGGCCAGCGTAACTTTACTCGAGTCGCTAAATACTGCTCATACATTTGACGGTTCTTGAAAAACAACTTGCGAAGACGAAATGGTTCTGTGCGATACCACCAACCTTCCTCCAATGACTCCGTAAGGTCACGACAAAGCTCTTCTTTTCGCATCATCAGGTCCGTCGCCAATTCACGGAAAGCACACATAGCTTTGTATTGCCGTCCTTTGCGGCGGTGGCTCTCGGTCGAACCGGGCAGTAAGGGCTGCCAGAAGTCACGTTCCCATACAGCTCGACCATGCACTCGCCAGAACTCATCCCAGCGCATGAAGAAGAGATCGAACGGATCGTCGCTCCGCTTAAAGTAAAAGGGTACTTCAAGGCAGCGAAACACAAAGCGCCAAGGCTTCTTAGCCTCGATCTCCATCATTTGTGAGCGGATCATGCGGTCCACTTGGTCCACCGGAAGATAGTACGATGGTCGAGGAGCACTGGCAATGCTTTGGATAGTCATCTCGTCATCACTCTCCGAGTCTTCATCTTCGCTCTCACTCTCATCTTCGGAAGACGTGGACGAATCCGAGTCGGACAAATTGGTCAGCTCAACCATCGAATACAAATCCAGCGCAGCGCCCGTTGTGACCAACCTAGGACGTCGACGTGTAGTCGCTTCGTCCAGCTCTTCGTCGTCCGAGGTCATTGAGCTCACCTCCAGCAAATTTCTTGCATCGGGTTCATCTGGTTCATCGTCGTCCGAATCGATCGCATTCAACAGCTCTTTGCTACTAGCAAGAGGTGGTTCCAACTCCTCATCTTCCTCATCAGCCGAGTCAATTGCAGTCTCCGCTGGGCCAAGTGCAACATCAATTGCAACCTCCACTTCTTCCTCGACCACATCCATCAAATCAGCAGTAGACGCGCAATTTCGCGGCGAGTTCGGACAGAAGTTGTCATCCAAGTGGCAGTAGTAGCTATCAGGGAGGTACAATACCTTGCCCACTGGTTCATCGGGTCTCATAGTCGGATATTCTCTCAGCTTTGCTGCGGGAGATTGATGGAGTTATCGGAAATGATCAAATCTTTCGTGGACCGGGACCTGAACGGCGCGTCATGGCGCTACCACCAGGAACAAACCCATCAGTCAGTCTAATTGATCTGATGGCTGGAGACCTCTGCTCCTTACCAAGAGCTCAACTGCCAATTCCTTCAACTACAGTTAAACGGTCAGTTAAATGCCATCTGATGAAAGAATTAGCGGTCGATCGGACGACGGCGAAGCACCGTATCGCTGACGTCGTAATGCAAGTTCTTGTAGCAGAGACGTCAGAAGTCGATGACAGCAGCACCTCGCTCCAAAATTCTTCACTATTGCCTCGTTATTTGGTTCATGTGCATTTCAACTGGGTATTCTGGTTGACGAAGCGTTCATTGTCATGCTGACCATGCATCGCTTCTCCTGGCACTGTAGGAATAGATCGAATCAATGTTATTTGCTTATTCGAACGTACTAGACAACAAAGTCTACCAACGATACAACTTTGGGTCGTCCGCCGTGTGAGATGATCACGGCCGCGAGCGCAGCTGAGCGCAGTGGGGTGTGATCAATAGAGTGCTGGCCAAAGAGCGTTGCAAAACGACCACAAGAGGTGTCACAAGTTGTCAATGTCTGGCCGATTACGAGCCTTGGGATGTGTATTTTGGCCGACGAGTTCATGCACGAGCTGGTCCGATGGATATTTTGATGTCACACGAGCACGTTAATCCTTGAATAACTTGGCGTCATGTGAATAATACTTGAAGTATTCAATAGTATTATGCTATTAATGCGAGAAAACCTTTGATGATAAAGTCATTCCATGAACAAGCTTGCTTTGTTGCTGTGTGTTTCTTCTGATGGATTTTAAGTGGAAGCGGCACGCGTGAAGAAAGCTCTTGCAGTGATACATGTCATACCTGGTATCCCAAACACTAACGCAATTTACCTGGATACTTGGCTTGAGCAGGTCTTTCAAGCACAGGGTCTTTTCGAAATCACCCCGTCGAATCGATGTGTTTTCCGACCCCACCCAAACAAATTCCCAGGTTAAATCCATCTTTGCTCATAAAACCCGATTACGATTTGCAAAATCGATCGGTTTGGCATGCCATCATCTCTACAAACAGCTGCACAGTTCGTGGCGAAAAACCTCGGAGGTTTTTGGTCTCCAGATTGTAATTAGGCAAAAGGCAGAGAGAAGTGCTCGCCTCTCGCTCATGGACGTGGGCGACTCGCAGCACCAGGACGCGTACCACCAGCTGCAGACGTCTCGCGCGCCTCCAGCCTCTAGCAGCAACATGGCGCTACGCGGTCCAGACCCCACAGTCGCCAGTAAACGCGAAGAGTCGTCCGACTACCGCATCGTGGCGCTCCCAGCGTCGCAGCAGCGTCGAGCGCCGGACGCAGCCCCGGAATTCTGCTCCAATGTCGTCATCACTTCCAAGTACACAACGTGGAACTTCCTGCCGCTCTTCATGCTCGAGAGCTTCCGGAAACTGGCCAACGCCTACTTCCTCCTCGTCTCCATCCTTCAGTGCATCCGTAGCATCAGTAACACCAACGGCCTGCCGTCGAATCTCCCCGTTCTTGTCTTCATTCTAGCTGTGGACGGAGTCCTCGCAGTCATTGAAGACCGCAGACGCCATCTCGCTGATAAAGAGGCCAACTCGGCGCAATGTCACGTGCTAAAAGAGACGTTTACAGGCACGAGCGACGCACTCAATCGAGCAGGAGGTGTAGATGACCCGGACATCGCTCTCATGCACTGGGCGGCGCTAACAGTCGGATCTGTCGTGAAACTCCACAATCGAGAGACTGCACCTGCCGATCTCTTGATTCTAGCTGTTGCGGAGCCCAATCCGAGTGAACCTGCAGGCATTTGCTATGTCGAGACCAAGAGTCTCGATGGAGAGACAAACCTCAAATTGCGTCACGCGTGCGACGCTACGCTTCACGTGCAGACTGCAGCACAAGTGGCTGGTCTTGGTGGCCAACTACGCTGCGAGAACCCGAACAAAGCCATTGGACGCTTTGATGGTACGCTGTCTGTGACGCAAGGGACAAAGGCGGCGGACACGCACCCGCAGCCGATTGCTATTAAGAACGTGCTGCTACGTGGCTGTCAATTGCGTAATACTGATTGGATTTACGGCCTTGTGGTGAACACGGGACCAGACACCAAGATCATGCAAAGTGCCACAGCGACACGGCCAAAGTGGAGCTCCATCAACGAGACGGTGAACAAGATGATTATGTGGTTGTTCCTGCTCTTGTGCTTCCTATGCATTATCGCCACGACTGTCCAGGTGATCTGGCTCAACAGCAACATCGACGATAGCTGGTATCTGAGCTGGTCGCCCAGCATTACGAGTCAGTGGTTCATTGGGTTTGGCTACTACTTCTTACTCATGTATCAGATGATTCCTGTGTCGCTGTACGTGACTATTTCGATGGTCATGTTTATCCAGGCTATCTTCATGACATGGGATTTGGACATGTACTACGAAGAATCAGACGTGCGTATGATTGTTCGTTCCATGGGACTAAACGAGGAACTGGGCCAGATTTCGTATGTATTTAGCGACAAGACCGGCACACTGACATGCAACGTCATGGAGTTCCGCAAGTGTTCCATCAACGGTGTGTCGTACGGTACAGGTATGACAGAAATTGGCCGTGCCGCGCTCCGCCGAAAGGGTGTTGTGGTGCCAGCAGAGACGGAACCAGATCCAGCTACACGTCGTGCCAAGATCCCCTACGTCAATTTTGAGGACGTTCGGTTGTTTAATGCGCTGGAACGACCAATCAATGACGACACGCAAAACCGTGAAGCTGAATTTTTCCTGCATCTGAGTTTGTGCCAGACTGTTATTCCGGAGGCGGTGGAAGGCAGTTCTGAAGTACGTTTTTCGGCTTCGTCTCCAGATGAACAGGCGCTGGTGTCAGGCGCGAAGTTTTTTGGCTTTAGCTTCGAATCCCGTGGCTTGGGCACTGCTCGTGTACGCGTGAAGCGTCCGGAACTGATCCGTCGTTACGCAAACGGCGTTACTAGCCCGAACGCTCTGCTCGAGTTCAAAATTCTGGATGTCCTGGAGTTCACTAGCGCTCGTAAGCGTATGTCGGTTGTGGTGCAGTATCCCAACGGAGAGTACTGGGTGCTTACAAAGGGTGCTGACAATGTGATTTACCCTATGTTGGCGAAAGATAAGAGCGATCCTGAAATGATGAAGGAGACGATGCGTCATTTGGAAACATTTGGTGATGATGGTCTGCGTACACTTACGATCGCTCAACGCCGCGTGGATGAAAATGTGTACTTGAACTGGAGCGCTCGCTTTAAGGAGGCAAACTCGTCACTGGAAGAGATTGAGAAGCGTAAAAATGACCAGCCCAACGAGATTGACAAGCTGATGACTGAGATCGAGCGTGACCTGGAGCTACTGGGTGCAACGGCTATCGAGGACAAACTTCAGAACAACGTACCCAGTTGCATTGCCAACCTCATGCGAGCTGGTATGCGGGTCTGGATGCTGACCGGTGACAAGCAGGAGACAGCCATTAACATCTCGTACGCATGTCAACTCATGGATAACGACATGGAGCAGTTTATTTTCAACTGCGACTTGTACCCGACCAAAGATGCAATCTTTGCCCAGCTATCCAGTGCGAATTCGCGGGTCCGCGGCAGTGGACGCCATGCCGTGGTAATTGATGGTGAGTGCTTGGAGTTGACCCTGGCAGACGAGCGTTGTCAGAATGAATTCTTGTCGCTAGCCATGGCTTGTGAAGCTGTAGTGTGTTGCCGTGTATCTCCCAGCCAGAAGGCCGAGGTGGTGACTCTGGTACGAACTACTAACAAAAAGGTGCGAACGTTGGCGATTGGTGACGGTGCCAACGATGTGGCTATGATTCAACGGGCACATGTTGGTGTGGGTATTTCAGGCCAAGAAGGCATGCAGGCTGTTAACTCAAGTGACTACGCAATTGGTCAGTTCTACTTCCTGGAGAAGCTACTGCTGCACCACGGTCGTTTGAATTACAAGCGTATGGCCATCCTTGCGGGCTACATGTTCTACAAGAATATTGTGATGGTGCTGGCTCAGTACTTTTATATGTTCTGCACAGGCTCATCCGGTCAGAAGTTTTACGGTGAGTTGGGATTCCAACTGTACAATATCTGCTACACTTCGCTTCCTATCATTGTGCTGGGTGTGTTCGACTATGATGTGCCATTTGAAGTGAGCAAGTACTTCCCCGAGCTGTATCTTGTTGGTCCCCGTATGGAGCTCTTTAACAATTACACCTTTTCAAGTGGATCTGCAGTGCTGTGTACGAGTCGGCTGTCATTTTCGTGTTTGTGGTGTACGCATTCAACGAGAACCTCTCCAATGCGGGTAGCGCACCGATGGTGCAATACGGATTGCTCGCGTTCACGATGGTAGTTTGGTGGCCAACATCAAGCTGTGCATGTTGCAGATGTCCTGGAGCACTTACGGTGCCATCCTGTGGTTCGTGGGTGTTATTTCCTATCTGCCGCTCACCCCTATCATTTCAAGCTACTGGGTCTCGATGTTCTCAACGGAATACGGTAGTTTCCAGAACACACTCGGACAAGAGACATACTGGATGGTGATTCCGATCTGCCTAGTCGTTTCCCTGCTTCGCCACTACACATGGACGGCTATTTGCCGCCGGTTCTACCCGGAGCCATGGCAGATTGTCCAGGAGCAGTATGTGCTTCACAAGGACAAGAACCTGATGCATAGCCGTACCACGTCTCGCATCGACATCGAAGCTGGTGGTATCCCTGTGGTGAACGGTTTGTTACAGGACGACGAAACCGCGTACGTCAACTCGTCGTCCCCAGGCGCGGCTACAATGCGGTACGTACAGTTTTAAGTGGCTTCGCCTACTTCTCTTATCTCACATCGTTATGCTTTGTTAAACAGCAGCACGCACAGGCCCAGGCCCAGTTCGCTGGCAAGACTCGTGGATCCGGCAGTGGATTCGCGTTCAGCTACGATCCGCAGACGTCTCTGGCCGAGTCATATATGTCAACACACGATGTGCGCCAATCGGCCTCGGCCATGCACGACGCAGAACATCGCGGCAGGAGGTCTCGGGAAGACTCGCGGTCGTCCGACTACGAGTCGGCGCGCTCGGCAGCTGTCGTGGACTCTACGAAGGGCTCTTCTTCTACGGGACTGTTCGTCTAGCTGCTGCAGCAGGATTAGTTACACTATCATCACCGACGTGCGTGCTTTTCCAAGCACCACGACGTCTACATCAAGTCGAGATACAAGCTGTGGAATTTTAGCTTTTGTTTTTGCGTGTGACGCTTCGGGATTGGGATCATAAGTAAGGTGGAAGGTCGATTAGAGGCGCAGGCCACGCTGCGACGCAGGACATGTACATACAGCAAGTCTAACGATGAATATCAATGGTCTCGATTTCCATTTACGACCATATGAACAAGAGTTCAGCACAGAGAGTCAGACGCGCAAACTACTGAAAGACATGCGTCTGCTGCTCTCGATTCTGCTGCTGCTGCTGGTCGACGACGTCGCGGCCGAGACGAAGCTCGTGTCGGCATGCTCCGCCACGCTCTCGGACAGTAACCCGCCGGTGTTGGAGCCTCTGCGCGCCGTCATCGGCGACGAGCACGCCGATGCCTTGGTGGGTCTCTTGGGCAGTTCTGCAGTCAGCAAGTTCCTCATCTCAGACGCCGGCAGCTCGTGCCTAGCCAACATGAACGGCACGGCACTGGGCCAAGTCTTGGCCTCCAGTACATCCGTCGACACGTGCGCGAACGCCCTCGAGATGCTCAACGTTCCACTGGTGCAGTACGCCATAGGCAACTTATCTAGCGACAGTGAAGCGACGGACTCATTCATCGAGGGACTGAGGCTTGTGGACGAGGGACAAGTCGAGCGCATGTGCTCGCTGTACGTCGAAGGCTTCGTGCCGTGTCTGCGGTCGCAGCTGCTGCCGTCGCTGGCGACGCTGCGCTCCACTTCGGCGAACGGCTGCTGTGCCGCCTGGGAGCGTGAGAGTGTCAAGCTCTTCGACTATACACTCACAGGCCAGTACACCAAGATCGCGCAGCTCGTTGGCGACGTGTGTGCGCTACACAGACGCCAGCTTTCAACGGCACAAGCTCCCAGAAGTGCGGCTACACTTTTCTCCAGAGCGCGGGCGAGGTGGCCAATACGACTTCTGCGAACCGAGCGGCTGCACTGCTGACGGATCTACAGGTGCCTACTGATCAGGCGTGTCTTAAGGCTGAGGGGGAGGCTTACAACAATACGGACGGTGTCATCGTTGAAGCGGTGTCGAGCGACCAGTACACGACAAGTGGCTGTGTCGTGGCATTGGATCGCTTGGCTACTTGGATCAACGGCCTGCCACTTGCTGGCAACAGCTCCGAGTCGTACGGCATCGACCTGCAGTCACTGTTTGGCTCCGGCAAGTGTGTCAGTGGCGCTGATGTATTTCCTGTGATCCAAGACTTCTTCCTAGCTCAATCGTAGATGTCGTGAGCTCATACTTCTCCAACTCGTGTCTGCACGTGCCAGTCAGATATGCTGATGGCTGCAGTTTCTCCCGTCCAGCCTCGCTCGTGGACTGGAACTACGAACCAGCACATGCGAGCCAAGCAGGATCGGAAGAGGATGGTGGCGGGACTTCAGCTATCAACTCGATCAATACGGTACCGCCGAACGTGACGAGTGAATCAAGTGTTGCTATGTCGATGTCTAGACACGGTTCTGCTGCTACATTTGTACTTAGTGCCATTTTGCTATCGTTGTGTGGTGCGGTAGAAGTAGCGTAGTTTATAGTATTAGCGCATTGTGATGCAGAGACTTGATAGACTTCAAAGTACATGCGGTGCATGCCTTGTCGTTCTCGTGTTTTGAGCACTTGTGCTCGGAGTATTCATACAACAACAGTGCGTTGCTAGCGAATTCATCATCCACGCAAGACTACAACAGCAATTACTCGTTCACTTTCGACCACTTCAAAGGCATCGCAAAAGTAACTTGTGAGCCACGTCTTATTAGTAAGGCTATGAGCACTTCTCAAAGCTGCTGTTGTCTCTGTTCGTCCAGCTCCTTGGCTAGTGCCACGTAGTCTACCTCCTTCCTTGCGCGCTTGCTCCTCGAATGCGCCACTGGTGCCGCATTTTCCTTTATGTTGCGCTTCTTCGTCTGCAACACCGTCACACCAGGAACCGCTGCAGTGGACGGAGTCAAGTAGTTAGCTAGCAGTGCTTGTTCGTGCGCAGCCTCCTTGGCAATATCATCTTCGTCCCAACGCTCCTGCGCCGGGTTAATTAGCGCTCGTGTGTGGGCTGCAACGCTGCGTGCGAAGGGTGAAACCATGCGACCATGAAAGTTGTAGCCGCCCTCTAACACCGAGATCAGCCTGCCGTCGCAGCACGAGTTCGCTACCTGCTTCACGTGGCTTACAAGCCATTCGTAGTCCTGCTCAAGCAATGAAACATAGCCCCAATTGACGAGCTCTTTCTTGTGGGCATCAAAGCCCGCCGACAGGAAGATGAGGTCCGGGTTAAACTCGTGCAACTTAGGCAAGATCCGATCCCGGAACGCGCTGCGCCATTGAAGACGCGAAGCGGACGATCCTTCATGACAAAATGGCATGCCTTCGTCCCAAATAACAGGAGCTTCTTTACGCCCGAGACGCCGAACCAGGATAGAACCATCCTTGGTCTCGCCCTTGGCCAACTCCTCCTTGTTCTCAGGGTCCTTGTGTCCATAACCGTGTACCGAGCAGAAAAAAACGTTCTCCGCGTCATCATCACTGCGCCATGGTTTGTACTGATGTACAACCTGCTTCCGACGCCATAGGGAGTCTCAAAGACAATCTCTTTTGTGGATGGTACAAGCTGTCGTACGATCTCTTCGGTGCCATTACCGTGGTGTACGTCAAAGTCCAGGATAGCCACCTTGTTAATTCCTCGATGCTTCAGGTGCGCACGTGCATACGCAGCACCAACGGCAACATTGTTGAACAACAGAAACCGAGACTCCCCTCGGGGTCATTCTCGCATACACCTTGCCCACTGGTCCAGCGTGGTGTCCTGGTGGTCGAACGATACAAAACGCATTCCTGCACTTACCTGCCACAACCTCATCCACTGCTTTGCAGACTGCTCCAGCGGCACGGGTGGCGGCGTCGTAGGAACGAACCGACAATGCTGTATCCAAGTCTAAAGAAAATGTAGCATGGCACTCCTCAGCATCATCACTAGACGCCGCTGGCTTGGGCTGACCTGGAAACTGATGGTGGCTCGTACCATCGTTCTTTGAAACGACAGGATCCTTACCCACAGTGGATGCAGTAAGAGAGGCGCATTTCTGGCGAATACGATCGACGTAGTGGAATTCGTGTACCCGCAAGATGTCGGCAATATCTGCACGCTCAATATCATGGTCCCACTCACATTGGGCCGCTGAAACTCGCGAGATCGCAGAATGC
>VOQZ01000634.1:0-30635 GCA_008079305.1 Phytophthora palmivora
CACGACCAACACTCGAACGACCACCAGAAACCAAGACATCGCCAACCACATCACGCGCAGAGCCTGACGATACGGATACGACGCCGCTCGACCCCTGGCTACCTCCCCAGACGCGATATCAAGACGCCCCGCTGGAGCCTCCTGCAGGTCGAGTGCGAGGAGACATGGAGATCGTACCAGATGTTGTGCCTCCTCCAGACACAATGTCAACTCGTCCACCCACACTAGAGTTGCTGTTTCCGGATAAAAGCTGGACAGACCCGCCAGTCACGCCGACACCAGCGCCGGCAGACATCGATCACACCTGCTGCAACGCTGCTGTCTCCAGAAGCGATGTTCACGCTGCCAGAAAGAGACGACCCTGACGACCCCGTACTTATTGCAATCGTGCCACTCGGACCACTGCTGGTCGAGGCCGTACGGAGGGACACTGCAGCAGACACGTCGCTAACATCACCCACAGCAACGCCGGACGAAATGTCACAGTACCCATTGATCCGCGACCCCGAGGCGATAGTAACCGGACCAGCGCTACGCATAGCACCGGAGATGCTAGTTGAAACTACGACCGAGCCACCGCTACCACCAGATCCTGATGCACCAGCCACTACATTGATCGAACCTCCCTCGATAAGCCATTGCCACCACTCACACTAACGTCTCCTGCTGTACTGGACGCCCCACGTGATGGCAACCGTTTCCGCCGACACCATTTGCGGCGTTCGATAAACCACCCGTCACTCGTACAGACCGACCGTCGCAGAAGACGTCGAAGCGCCACTACTGATGAGTACGTCACCAGACACCGCTCGAGGACTACCGGATTCGATCTGGATACCCCCCTACTTGCCGTGGATGTCACCGGAGCCGAGCGTAAACCCACTTTGCCCGAGTCGCCCACGACGGACATACCCGATACGATATTCACACTTCCACAACACCCTTGAGCTATCGCCCGCATCAACGAGCACACTGCCCTCCATTTGCGGTCGATGAAAAGCCTCCTGTGATGGCTGTCAGTCCCCACCTTGTCTCTGCCATCGCCAGTTGTCAATGTGACGTTGCCACTTCCGCGTGCTTTGACGCCAGAGCTTGACGCCGACGTGATTGAAACATCGCCAGAAGCACCACTTGTCGAAGCACCTGATAGGACACCCACAGAACCACCGGAACTACTGGACCCAGATGCTCCACCTGATAGTGTCACACGCCCTCCACTTCCTGCCACACTGGAGCCTGCGCCACCACTACACTGCCCGCTGTTACGTTGGCGAGTCGCCAGAGCGCAACTTCAAGAGACCACTCGACCCCCACCATGCACGGCCTGACGACAGATTTACATTGCCGGACACCGCACCTGAGTCTCCAGTCACCATTGATAGAGATCCCGATGTGCCTACGACCGTTGACCCTGAAGACAATGCCACTGATCCAGAATTCGCATTGCCAGCACTAGCGCCGGACGCAATACCGACGCTTCCACTGACTTGTCCGTCGCTTGCTCCAGACTGGAGATACACCGCGCCGCACGACCAACACTCGAACGACCACCAGAAACCAAGACATCGCCAACCACATCACGCGCAGAGCCTGACGATACGGATACGACGCCGCTCGACCCCTGGCTACCTCCACCAGACGCGATATCAAGACGCCCGCTGGAGCCTCCTGCAGTCGAGTTGCGAGAAGACATGGAGATCGTACCAGATGTTGTGCCTCCTCCAGACACAATGTCAACTCGTCCACCCACACTAGAGTTGCTGTTTCCGGATAAAAGCTGGACAGACCCTCAGTCACGCCGACACCAGCGCCGGCAGACAATCGGATCACACCTGCTGCAACGCTGCTGTCTCCAGAAGCGATGTTCACGCTGCCAGAAAGAGACGACCCTGACGACCCCGTACTTATTGCAATCGTGCCACTCGGACCACTGCTGGTCGAGGCCGTACGGAGGGACACTGCAGCAGACACGTCGCTAACATCACCCACAGCACGCCGGACGAAATGTCAACAGTACCCAGTGATCCGCGACCCGAGGCGATAGTAACCGGACCAGCGCTACGCATAGCACCGGAGATGCTAGTTGAAACTACGACCGAGCCACCGCTACCACCAGATCCTGATGCACCAGCCACTACATTGATCGAACCTCCCTTCGATAAGCCATTGCCACCACTCACACTAACGTCTCCTGCTGTACTGGACGCCCCACCTGTGATGGCAACCGTTCCGCCGACACCATTTGCGGCGTTCGATAAACCACCCGTCACTCGTACAGAACCGACCGTCGCAGAAGACGTCGAAGCGCCACTACTGATGAGTACGTCACCAGACAGACCGCTCGAGGAACTACCGGATTCGATCTGGATAACCCCACTACTTGCCGTGGATGTCACCGGAGCCGAGCGTAAACCCACTTTGCCCGAGTCGCCCACGACGGACATACCCGATACGATATTCACACTTCCACCAACACCCTTGGAGCTATCGCCCGCATCAACGAGCACACTGCCTCCATTTGCGGTCGATGAAAAGCCTCCTGTGATGGCTGTCAGTCCCACGCTTGTCTCTGCATCGCCAGTTGTCAATGTGACGTTGCCACTTCCGCGTGCTTTGACGCCAGAGCTTGACGCCGACGTGATTGAAACATCGCCAGAAGCACCACTTGTCGAAGCACCTGATAGGACACCCACAGAACCACCGGAACTACTGGACCCAGACGCTCCACCTGATAGTGTCACACGCCCTCCACTTCCTGCCACACTGGAGCCTGCGCCAACCACTACACTGCCGCTGTTACCGTTGGCGAGTCGCCAGAGCGCAACTCAACGAGACCACTCGACCCACCACCAATGCCACGGCCTGACGACAGATTTACATTGCCGGACACCGCACCTGAGTCTCCAGTCACCATTGATAGAGATCCCGATGCGCCTACGACCGTTGACCCTGAAGACAATGCCACTGATCCAGAGTTCGCATTGCCAGCACTAGCGCCGGACGCAATACCGACGCTTCCACTGACTTGTCCGTCGCTTGCTCCAGACTGGAGATACACTGCGCCGCCACGACCAACACTCGAACGACCACCAGAAACCAAGACATCGCCAACCACATCACGCGCAGAGCCTGACGATACGGATACGACGCCGCTCGACCCCTGGCTACCTCCACCAGACGCGATATCAAGACGCCCGCTGGAGCCTCCTGCAGTCGAGTTGCGAGAAGACATGGAGATCGTACCAGATGTTGTGCCTCCTCCAGACACAATGTCAACTCGTCCACCCACACTAGAGTTGCTGTTTCCGGATAAAAGCTGGACAGACCCGCCAGTCACGCCGACACCAGCGCCGGCAGACAATCGGATCACACCTGCTGCAACGCTGCTGTCTCCAGAAGCGATGTTCACGCTGCCAGAAAGAGACGACCCTGACGACCCCGTACTTATTGCAATCGTGCCACTCGGACCACTGCTGGTCGAGGCCGTACGGAGGGACACTGCAGCAGACACGTCGCTAACATCACCCACAGCAACGCCGGACGAAATGTCAACAGTACCCAGTGATCCGCGACCCGAGGCGATAGTAACCGGACCAGCGCTACGCATAGCACCGGAGATGCTAGTTGAAACTACGACCGAGCCACCGCTACCACCAGATCCTGATGCACCAGCCACTACATTGATCGAACCTCCCTTCGATAAGCCATTGCCACCACTCACACTAACGTCTCCTGCTGTACTGGACGCCCCACCTGTGATGGCAACCGTTCCGCCGACACCATTTGCGGCGTTCGATAAACCACCCGTCACTCGTACAGAACCGACCGTCGCAGAAGACGTCGAAGCGCCACTACTGATGAGTACGTCACCAGACAGACCGCTCGAGGAACTACCGGATTCGATCTGGATAACCCCACTACTTGCCGTGGATGTCACCGGAGCCGAGCGTAAACCCACTTTGCCCGAGTCGCCCACGACGGACATACCCGATACGATATTCACACTTCCACCAACACCCTTGGAGCTATCGCCCGCATCAACGAGCACACTGCCTCCATTTGCGGTCGATGAAAAGCCTCCTGTGATGGCTGTCAGTCCCACGCTTGTCTCTGCATCGCCAGTTGTCAATGTGACGTTGCCACTTCCGCGTGCTTTGACGCCAGAGCTTGACGCCGACGTGATTGAAACATCGCCAGAAGCACCACTTGTCGAAGCACCTGATAGGACACCCACAGAACCACCGGAACTACTGGACCCAGATGCTCCACCTGATAGTGTCACACGCCCTCCACTTCCTGCCACACTGGAGCCTGCGCCAACCACTACACTGCCGCTGTTACCGTTTGGCGAGTCGCCAGAGCGCAACTCAACGAGACCACTCGACCCACCACCAATGCCACGGCCTGACGACAGATTTACATTGCCGGACACCGCACCTGAGTCTCCAGTCACCATTGATAGAGATCCCGATGCGCCTACGACCGTTGACCCTGAAGACAATGCCACTGATCCAGAGTTCGCATTGCCAGCACTAGCGCCGGACGCAATACCGACGCTTCCACTGACTTGTCCGTCGCTTGCTCCAGACTGGAGATACACCGCGCCGCCACGACCAACACTCGAACGACCACCAGAAACCAAGACATCGCCAACCACATCACGCGCAGAGCCTGACGATACGGATACGACGCCGCTCGACCCCTGGCTACCTCCACCAGACGCGATATCAAGACGCCCGCTGGAGCCTCCTGCAGTCGAGTTGCGAGAAGACATGGAGATCGTACCAGATGTTGTGCCTCCTCCAGACACAATGTCAACTCGTCCACCCACACTAGAGTTGCTGTTTCCGGATAAAAGCTGGACAGACCCGCCAGTCACGCCGACACCAGCGCCGGCAGACAATCGGATCACACCTGCTGCAACGCTGCTGTCTCCAGAAGCGATGTTCACGCTGCCAGAAAGAGACGACCCTGACGACCCCGTACTTATTGCAATCGTGCCACTCGGACCACTGCTGGTCGAGGCCGTACGGAGGGACACTGCAGCAGACACGTCGCTAACATCACCCACAGCAACGCCGGACGAAATGTCAACAGTACCCAGTGATCCGCGACCCGAGGCGATAGTAACCGGACCAGCGCTACGCATAGCACCGGAGATGCTAGTTGAAACTACGACCGAGCCACCGCTACCACCAGATCCTGATGCACCAGCCACTACATTGATCGAACCTCCCTTCGATAAGCCATTGCCACCACTCACACTAACGTCTCCTGCTGTACTGGACGCCCCACCTGTGATGGCAACCGTTCCGCCGACACCATTTGCGGCGTTCGATAAACCACCCGTCACTCGTACAGAACCGACCGTCGCAGAAGACGTCGAAGCGCCACTACTGATGAGTACGTCACCAGACAGACCGCTCGAGGAACTACCGGATTCGATCTGGATAACCCCACTACTTGCCGTGGATGTCACCGGAGCCGAGCGTAAACCCACTTTGCCCGAGTCGCCCACGACGGACATACCCGATACGATATTCACACTTCCACCAACACCCTTGGAGCTATCGCCCGCATCAACGAGCACACTGCCTCCATTTGCGGTCGATGAAAAGCCTCCTGTGATGGCTGTCAGTCCCACGCTTGTCTCTGCATCGCCAGTTGTCAATGTGACGTTGCCACTTCCGCGTGCTTTGACGCCAGAGCTTGACGCCGACGTGATTGAAACATCGCCAGAAGCACCACTTGTCGAAGCACCTGATAGGACACCCACAGAACCACCGGAACTACTGGACCCAGATGCTCCACCTGATAGTGTCACACGCCCTCCACTTCCTGCCACACTGGAGCCTGCGCCAACCACTACACTGCCGCTGTTACCGTTTGGCGAGTCGCCAGAGCGCAACTCAACGAGACCACTCGACCCACCACCAATGCCACGGCCTGACGACAGATTTACATTGCCGGACACCGCACCTGAGTCTCCAGTCACCATTGATAGAGATCCCGATGCGCCTACGACCGTTGACCCTGAAGACAATGCCACTGATCCAGAGTTCGCATTGCCAGCACTAGCGCCGGACGCAATACCGACGCTTCCACTGACTTGTCCGTCGCTTGCTCCAGACTGGAGATACACCGCGCCGCCACGACCAACACTCGAACGACCACCAGAAACCAAGACATCGCCAACCACATCACGCGCAGAGCCTGACGATACGGATACGACGCCGCTCGACCCCTGGCTACCTCCACCAGACGCGATATCAAGACGCCCGCTGGAGCCTCCTGCAGTCGAGTTGCGAGAAGACATGGAGATCGTACCAGATGTTGTGCCTCCTCCAGACACAATGTCAACTCGTCCACCCACACTAGAGTTGCTGTTTCCGGATAAAAGCTGGACAGACCCGCCAGTCACGCCGACACCAGCGCCGGCAGACAATCGGATCACACCTGCTGCAACGCTGCTGTCTCCAGAAGCGATGTTCACGCTGCCAGAAAGAGACGACCCTGACGACCCCGTACTTATTGCAATCGT
This sequence comes from Phytophthora palmivora, assembly GCA_008079305.1. Lineage (NCBI taxonomy): Eukaryota > Oomycota > Peronosporomycetes > Peronosporales > Peronosporaceae > Phytophthora > Phytophthora palmivora. Next base: position 6,542 of record VOQZ01000634.1, read on the forward strand.
GCCACTCGGACCACTGCTGGTCGAGGCCGTACGGAGGGACACTGCAGCAGACACGTCGCTAACATCACCCACAGCAACGCCGGACGAAATGTCAACAGTACCCAGTGATCCGCGACCCGAGGCGATAGTAACCGGACCAGCGCTACGCATAGCACCGGAGATGCTAGTTGAAACTACGACCGAGCCACCGCTACCACCAGATCCTGATGCACCAGCCACTACATTGATCGAACCTCCCTTCGATAAGCCATTGCCACCACTCACACTAACGTCTCCTGCTGTACTGGACGCCCCACCTGTGATGGCAACCGTTCCGCCGACACCATTTGCGGCGTTCGATAAACCACCCGTCACTCGTACAGAACCGACCGTCGCAGAAGACGTCGAAGCGCCACTACTGATGAGTACGTCACCAGACAGACCGCTCGAGGAACTACCGGATTCGATCTGGATAACCCCACTACTTGCCGTGGATGTCACCGGAGCCGAGCGTAAACCCACTTTGCCCGAGTCGCCCACGACGGACATACCCGATACGATATTCACACTTCCACCAACACCCTTGGAGCTATCGCCCGCATCAACGAGCACACTGCCTCCATTTGCGGTCGATGAAAAGCCTCCTGTGATGGCTGTCAGTCCCACGCTTGTCTCTGCATCGCCAGTTGTCAATGTGACGTTGCCACTTCCGCGTGCTTTGACGCCAGAGCTTGACGCCGACGTGATTGAAACATCGCCAGAAGCACCACTTGTCGAAGCACCTGATAGGACACCCACAGAACCACCGGAACTACTGGACCCAGATGCTCCACCTGATAGTGTCACACGCCCTCCACTTCCTGCCACACTGGAGCCTGCGCCAACCACTACACTGCCGCTGTTACCGTTTGGCGAGTCGCCAGAGCGCAACTCAACGAGACCACTCGACCCACCACCAATGCCACGGCCTGACGACAGATTTACATTGCCGGACACCGCACCTGAGTCTCCAGTCACCATTGATAGAGATCCCGATGCGCCTACGACCGTTGACCCTGAAGACAATGCCACTGATCCAGAGTTCGCATTGCCAGCACTAGCGCCGGACGCAATACCGACGCTTCCACTGACTTGTCCGTCGCTTGCTCCAGACTGGAGATACACCGCGCCGCCACGACCAACACTCGAACGACCACCAGAAACCAAGACATCGCCAACCACATCACGCGCAGAGCCTGACGATACGGATACGACGCCGCTCGACCCCTGGCTACCTCCACCAGACGCGATATCAAGACGCCCGCTGGAGCCTCCTGCAGTCGAGTTGCGAGAAGACATGGAGATCGTACCAGATGTTGTGCCTCCTCCAGACACAATGTCAACTCGTCCACCCACACTAGAGTTGCTGTTTCCGGATAAAAGCTGGACAGACCCGCCAGTCACGCCGACACCAGCGCCGGCAGACAATCGGATCACACCTGCTGCAACGCTGCTGTCTCCAGAAGCGATGTTCACGCTGCCAGAAAGAGACGACCCTGACGACCCCGTACTTATTGCAATCGTGCCACTCGGACCACTGCTGGTCGAGGCCGTACGGAGGGACACTGCAGCAGACACGTCGCTAACATCACCCACAGCAACGCCGGACGAAATGTCAACAGTACCCAGTGATCCGCGACCCGAGGCGATAGTAACCGGACCAGCGCTACGCATAGCACCGGAGATGCTAGTTGAAACTACGACCGAGCCACCGCTACCACCAGATCCTGATGCACCAGCCACTACATTGATCGAACCTCCCTTCGATAAGCCATTGCCACCACTCACACTAACGTCTCCTCCTGTACTGGACGCCCCACCTGTGATGGCAACCGTTCCGCCGACACCATTTGCGGCGTTGATAAACCACCCGTCACTCGTACAGAACCGACCGTCGCAGAAGACGTCGAAGCGCCACTACTGATGAGTACGTCACCAGACTGACCGCTCGAGGAACTACCGGATTCGATCTGGATAACCCCACTACTTGCCGTGGATGTCACCGGAGCCGAGCGTAAACCCACTTTGCCCGAGTCGCCCACGACGGACATACCCGATACGATATTCACACTTCCACCAACACCCTTGGAGCTATCGCCCGCATCAACGAGCACACTGCCTCCATTTGCGGTCGATGAAAAGCCTCCCGTGATGGATGTCAGTCCCACGCTTGTCTCTGCATCGCCAGTTGTCAATGTGACGTTGCCACTTCCGCGTGCTTTGGCGCCAGAGCTTGACGCCGACGTGATTGAAACATCGCCAGAAGCACCACTTGTCGAAGCACCTGACAGGACACCCACAGAACCACCGGAACTACTGGACCCAGACGCTCCACCTGATAGTGTCACACGCCCTCCACTTCCTGCCACACTGGAGCCTGCGCCAACCACTACACTGCCGCTGTTACCGTTTGGCGTGTCGCCAGAGCGCAACTCAACGAGACCACTCGACCCACCACCAATGCCACGGCCTGACGACAGGTTTACATTGCCGGACACCACACTTGAGTCTCCAGTCGCCATTGATAGAGATCCCGATGCGCCTACGACCGTTGACCCTGAAGACAATGCCACCGATCCAGAGTTCACATTGCCAGCACTAGCGCCAGACGCAATACCGACGCTTCCACTGACTTGTCCGTCGCTTGCTCCAGACTGGAGATACACCGCGCCACCACGACCAACACTCGAACGACCACCAGAAACCAAGATCGCCAACCACATCACGCGCAGAGCCTGACGATACGGATACGATGCCGCTCGACCCCTGGCTACCTCCACCAGACGCGATATCAAGACGCCCGCTGGAGCCTCCTGCAGTCGAGTTGCGAGAAGACATGGAGATCGTACCAGATGTTGTGCCTCCTCCAGACACAATGTCAACTCGTCCACCCACACTAGAGCTGCTGTTTCCGGATAAAAGCTGGACAGACCCTCCAGTCACGCCGACACCAGCGCCGGCAGACAACCGGATCACACCTGCTGCAACGCTGCTGTCTCCAGAAGCGATGTTCACGCTGCCAGAAAGAGACGACCCTGACGACCCCGTACTTATTGCAATCGTGCCACTCGGACCACTGCTGGTCGGGGCCGTACGGAGAGACACTGCAGCAGACACGTCGCTAACATCACCCACAGAAACGCCGGACGAAATGTCAACAGTACCCAGTGATCCGCGACCCGAGGCGATAGTAACTGGACCAGCGCTACGCATAGCACCGGAGATGCTAGTTGAAACTACGACCGAGCCACCGCTACCACCAGATCCTGATGCACCAGCCACTACGTTGATCGAACCTCCCTTCGATAAACCATTGCCACCACTCACACTAACGTCTCCTCCTGTACTGGACGCCCCACCTGCGATGGCAACCGTTCCGCCAACACCATTTGCGGCGTTGATAAACCACCCGTCACGCGTACAGACCCGACCGTCGCAGAAGACGTCGAAGCGCCACTACTGATGAGTACGTCACCAGACTGACCGCTCGAGGAATTACCGGATTCGATCTGGATAACCCCACTGCTTGCCGTGGATGCCACCGGAGCCGAGCGTAAACCCACTTTGCCCGAGTCGCCCACGACGGACATACCCGATACGATATTCACACTTCCACCAACACCCTTGGAGCTATCGCCCGCATCAACGAGCACACTGCCTCCATTTGCGGTCGATGAAAAGCCTCCCGTGATGGATGTCAGTCCCACGCTTGTCTCTGCATCGCCAGTTGTCAATGTGACGTTGCCACTTCCGCGTGCTTTGGCGCCAGAGCTTGACGCCGACGTGATTGAAACATCGCCAGAAGCACCACTTGTCGAAGCACCTGACAGGACACCCACAGAACCACCGGAACTACTGGACCCAGACGCTCCACCTGATAGTGTCACACGCCCTCCACTTCCTGCCACACTGGAGCCTGCGCCAACCACTACACTGCCGCTGTTACCGCTTGTGGAGTCACCGGTGACAAGTTCAAGCCATCCGGTTAAACCTAAATTGGAGTTTCCGGTTGCTAAAATTATATCTCCGGAATCCCCTGCTCTTCCAGCGCTTAGTGTTCCGATACTTACACTTCCGGAATTCCCTCTACTACTTCCACCAGATGAAATAGCAATAGATCCACCTATGCTTGCATTTCCAGTCGTTGTTCCTCCTTCAAGGGAGATACTACCGCCGTGGTAGTTACTATCTCCAACGCCAAGAACAATGTTTCCAGCTTGACCATTAGGGGCATCACCTGAAACAATTTGGATGTTACCCGATGAACTGAATTCCGATGTACCAGACTCGATCGATATAGATCCACTTTCTGCCGCGCGGCTACTAGTGACAAAGCTGCCTGAATCCGCACTTGATACTGTCACATCGCCACTTTTATTGGGTGAATTGCCTGACACACGAAAACGTCGATGTTGCGCGTGCATTGCAGCGACAAGGTCCAGAATAACCTTTTGTTTGTCAATTTGATGGAAATTCAACAGACTGAAGGCACTCTCGTTGAGATAGAAATCCTTTACGCTCACATATTCCGGGAAAGTTTCACGAGCCTGCTGGGCAATAATTCCTCGCACGACGGAGTCTTCAATACCACGGATTCGTCTCCACTCATCTGTGTATCGATACTGTTTGATCTCAAGCGTCTGTAATCGTTGAAGGATATCGTCCTCATCCACATCTTCGATATTAGTTTTAATGCGCCTATCAGACGGAGAAATAACTTGAGGAAACTGGGCTGGCACAGTACCAACAACCATGTCGTTTCGAACACGGAAAACGATACCGTCAGCAGTATTAGAGTTCGAGTTCTCAAATAGAGCTTCTTCAGTCGTTATTTGCTTCGTGAACGTGCCACTCATGGATACATTCGCGATATTGCTTGCAATAGAAACGCTTCCATCGGTTCCAATAGTAATTGAGCCCTTCGATACCCCAGAAACAATATTAACCGCCCCACCAGCAGAACCACTTCCAGCAGCAATATCAATATCTCCAACCGCAGAATCATCAATGCTAGAATGCGTTACCAATTCTAACTTTCCAGGAATACCGGTATCTGAATCACCACTAGACACGGTCACATCACCACCGACGCCGCTCGTAGAAGAACCACCAGATACGGTCACAGCACCGCCAGACCCGCTCGACGACGAAGACCCGCCGCTCACGTCCACGGACCCGGAAGATCCCGTCAGCGATCCACCACCACTCACGAGAACACTGCCTCCCGACGCCGCAGCACCATTAGAACCGCCCACAACGCTCACCAAGCCACCGACCCCGGTATTGCTAGAGCCGCTGGACACACGGACAGCACCAGACGCGCCGTCCACAGTATCACCAGACACAAACGTCACATCACCAGATACAGACGCAGCACTAACAGCACCGCTTCCCACCGACACAGCGCCGCTCGAGACACTGCCAGCGCCACTAGTCACAGACACAGACCCGCCAGTCGAGGAGCTGCTAGAGCCACCTGACACAGACACGTGGCCCGCTGCTGTAGCCGCAGTACCAGACTCCACAGACACGTCACCGCTGCTGGCTGCATCCGAAGACCCGGAAGATAGTGTCACTTCGCCGGACGTAGCATCCATGGACACGCCACTGCCGAACGTTGTCGACCCGCTCGATGCATCACCGCTCGCAGAAGCACCGCTCACTACACTCACGCTGCCACTGCCAAGCAAACCCGTGCCAGACAAAATGTCCACGTTGCCACCGGCACCAGTACCGCTCATACCACCGTCTACAGAAACGCCGCCTCCAGTCGCTGCACCTGTCGAAGCCGCACCACCGGACAAACCAACAGCACCAGCGATACCTGAAGTCGCACTCAGTGACCCGCCACGAATGCTCACCGAGCCGCCGCCCACACTACTATCTGTGCTAGCGCCGGCATCAACTTCGATCAAGCCACCAATAGTACTACGACGAACACCACTAGACAGCTTCACCACGCCGTCCTCACCAGATGACACGGTCACAGAGCCTCCGCGTGAACTAGAGCCGCCGGTCGACCCACCACGGATCGTCACATCGCCCGCGTCGGATGAGCTAGAGGCACCACTCGACACAACAACAGGCCCGCTCGATCCGCTAGCACTGTCGCCAGACACCACCGACACTGAACCCGATACACCGGCATCGGCATCACCTGTGCCAATCTTCACGTTGCCGCTCAAGCTCGAGCTTGTCGCAGCTGCACTGGACACAGAAATACTGCCGCTACCCGCACTAGCCGCGCCGCTAGACACGGATACAGAACCACCCGCATACGAATTGCTGCTGTCTCCACCACGTATCGACACGGAGCCACCGTTGGACGAACTACTAGAACCGCCAACCACGTCAACAAACCCAGACGCGTTGTCAGTCGAGTCGCCGCTTCCCAACGTCACACGGCCGGACATGGCTGTAGTCGAAGCACCGCTCCGCACTTCCACGGACCCGCTGGCACCACCGCCGGATGAACCCACCAACACATCGCCACTGACGACGGACGCGTCGATGCCGCTGCCGCTCAACACGGACACAGCCCCGCCCTGCACGACACCAGACCCACCCGACACGGACACCAGACCACCCGCATTGTCTCCGGCAGAAACGCCGCCCTCCAACCGAACGGCGCCTGCCACAGCTCCCGAAGACGGAGATGCCAACAGAGATGATCCACCCGTCAGCAACACGTCACCTGCCGCAGAACTGGCGCTAGAACCACTGCGCACGTCAACGTCTCCGCCATCAGCCACAGACGAACCCACCGACAAGCTGATGCCTCCGGCAGAAGCACTGCTGCTGGTTGCCGAGCCAGACGAGATAAGTACTCCACCCGACGCAGAACCTGATGTACTCGATAGCCGCACCTCACCGCTACTGCTCAAGCCTTCTCCGCTGCGCAACGACACCGACGCGCCATTGCCCGACGCACTCGCGCCGCCAGACACCGACACGTCGCCTCCTGTCGCGCCAGCACCACCGGCCAAAGCCAGCGAGCCGCCCAAGTCGCTGGAGCTGCTGCCCCCGGACACACGCACAGACCCGCCAACACCAGCAGCCTCGCCACCGGATACGCTCACCGACCCGCTCGACTGCGCAAGCGACACGCCAGACCCGATCACAACAGCACCAGACGAACCGGTCTCCACCGACCCACTCGTCAATGACACCGTGCCACTGCTAACGGAACTGGCGCCACCGGCAGATCCAAACGTCACCGACCCGCTCGTTGTCGACAAGCTGTTGCCGCTCAGGATCGTCACACTGCCACCAGACAACGACTCCGACGTGCCGCCTAACACAGACACACTAGAGCCCTCGCCATCCACGGAAGAGCCACCCGACAACTCGATGGACCCAGCACTAGTGTCACCAGACCCGCTACCGATACGGACGGACCCGCTAGACACGCTACTAGCGCTAGTGAGTATCTCGATGTCACCGCTCGAACCACCGGACACGACGCCCGTAGACAAAGTAACAGCACCGCTGCTCACAGCACCAACGCCGCTCGTCAGCAACACCGCACCGCCTACACTTCCCGTAGACGACCCGCCATCAATCCACACGTCGCCTCCTGGTCCCTGTAAGTTCGCAGACCCGATGATCTTCACCTTCTGCGCCGCAGACAAGCTATCCACGCGGCCACCACGCAACTCCACATCGCTGCCCACCACAGTGCCATCGCCCTGGACGAGGCTCAGACTGCCGCCCGAACCGCTACGGACAAACACACTGCTGCCAACTGCACCGCTGCTGGAGCTGCCACTCGACACCGTCACATCACCACCGACGCCGCTCGTAGACGAACCACCAGATACGGTCACAGCACCGCCAGACCCGCTCGACGACGAAGACCCGCCGCTCACGTCCACGGACCCGGAAGATCCCGTCAGCGATCCACCACCACTCACGAGAACACTGCCTCCCGACGCCGCAGCACCACTGGAACCGCCCACAACGCTCACCAAGCCACCGACCCCGGTATTGCTAGAGCCGCTGGACACACGGACAGCACCAGACGCGCCGTCCACAGTATCACCAGACACAAACGTCACATCACCAGATACAGACGCAGCACTAACAGCACCGCTTCCCACCGACACAGCGCCGCTCGAGACACTGCCAGCGCCACTAGTCACAGACACAGACCCGCCAGTCGAGGAACTGCTAGAGCCACCTGACACAGACACGTGGCCCGCTGCTGTAGCCGCAGTACCAGACTCCACAGACACGTCACCGCTGCTGGCTGCATCCGAAGACCCGGAAGATAGTGTCACTTCGCCGGACGTAGCATCCATGGACACGCCACTGCCGAACGTTGTCGACCCGCTCGATGCATCACCGCTCGCAGAAGCACCGCTCACTACACTCACGCTGCCACTGCCAAGCAAACCCGTGCCAGACAAAATGTCCACGTTGCCACCGGCACCAGTACCGCTCATACCACCGTCTACAGAAACGCCGCCTCCAGTCGCTGCACCTGTCGAAGCCGCACCACCGGACAAACCAACAGCACCAGCGATACCTGAAGTCGCACTCAGTGACCCGCCACGAATGCTCACCGAGCCGCCGCCCACACTACTATCTGTGCTAGCGCCGGCATCAACTTCGATCAAGCCACCAATAGTACTACGACGAACACCACTAGACAGCTTCACCACGCCGTCCTCACCAGATGACACGGTCACAGAGCCTCCGCGTGAACTAGAGCCGCCGGTCGACCCACCACGGATCGTCACATCGCCCGCGTCGGATGAGCTAGAGGCACCACTCGACACAACAACAGGCCCGCTCGATCCGCTAGCACTGTCGCCAGACACCACCGACACTGAACCCGATACACCGGCATCGGCATCACCCGTGCCAATCTTCACGTTGCCGCTCAAGCTCGAGCTTGTCGCAGCTGCACTGGACACAGAAATACTGCCGCTACCCGCACTAGCCGCGCCGCTAGACACGGATACAGAACCACCCGCATACGAATTGCTGCTGTCTCCACCACGTATCGACACGGAGCCACCGTTGGACGAACTACTAGAACCGCCAACCACGTCAACAAACCCAGACGCGTTGTCAGTCGAGTCGCCGCTTCCCAACGTCACACGGCCGGACATGGCTGTAGTCGAAGCACCGCTCCGCACTTCCACGGACCCGCTGGCACCACCGCCGGATGAACCCACCAACACATCGCCACTGACGACGGACGCGTCGATGCCGCTGCCGCTCAACACGGACACAGCCCCGCCCTGCACGACACCAGACCCACCCGACACGGACACCAGACCACCCGCATTGTCTCCGGCAGAAACGCCACCCTCCAACCGAACGGCGCCTGCCACAGCTCCCGAAGACGGAGATGCCAACAGAGATGATCCACCCGTCAGCAACACGTCACCTGCCGCAGAACTGGCGCTAGAACCACTGCGCACGTCAACGTCTCCGCCATCAGCCACAGACGAACCCACCGACAAGCTGATGCCTCCGGCAGAAGCACTGCTGCTGGTTGCCGAGCCAGACGAGATAAGTACTCCACCCGACGCAGAACCTGATGTACTCGATAGCCGCACCTCACCGCTACTGCTCAAGCCTTCTCCGCTGCGCAACGACACCGACGCGCCATTGCCCGACGCACTCGCGCCGCCAGACACCGACACGTCGCCTCCTGTCGCGCCAGCACCACCGGCCAAAGCCAGCGAGCCGCCCAAGTCGCTGGAGCTGCTGCCCCCGGACACACGCACAGACCCGCCAACACCAGCAGCCTCGCCACCGGATACGCTCACCGACCCGCTCGACTGCGCAAGCGACGCGCCAGACCCGATCACAACAGCACCAGACGAACCGGTCTCCACCGACCCACTCGTCAATGACACCGTGCCACTGCTAACGGAACTGGCGCCACCGGCAGATCCAAACGTCACCGACCCGCTCGTTGTCGACAAGCTGTTGCCGCTCAGGATCGTCACACTGCCACCAGACAACGACTCCGACGTGCCGCCTAACACAGACACACTAGAGCCCTCGCCATCCACGGAAGAGCCACCCGACAACTCGATGGACCCAGCACTAGTGTCACCAGACCCGCTACCGATACGGACGGACCCGCTAGACACGCTACTAGCGCTAGTGAGTATCTCGATGTCACCGCTCGAACCACCGGACACGACGCCCGTAGACAAAGTAACAGCACCGCTGCTCACAGCACCAACGCCGCTCGTCAGCAACACCGCACCGCCTACACTTCCCGTAGACGACCCGCCATCAATCCACACGTCGCCTCCTGGTCCCTGTAAGTTCGCAGACCCAATGATCTTCACCTTCTGCGCCGCAGACAAGCTATCCACGCGGCCACCACGCAACTCCACATCGCTGCCCACCACAGTGCCATCGCCCTGGACGAGGCTCAGACTGCCGCCCGAACCGCTACGGACAAACACACTGCTGCCAACTGCACCGCTGCTGGAGCTGCCACTCGACACCGTCACATCACCACCGACGCCGCTCGTAGACGAACCACCAGATACGGTCACAGCACCGCCAGACCCGCTCGACGACGAAGACCCGCCGCTCACGTCCACGGACCCGGAAGATCCCGTCAGCGATCCACCACCACTCACGAGAACACTGCCTCCCGACGCCGCAGCACCACTGGAACCGCCCACAACGCTCACCAAGCCACCGACCCCGGTATTGCTAGAGCCGCTGGACACACGGACAGCACCAGACGCGCCGTCCACAGTATCACCAGACACAAACGTCACATCACCAGATACAGACGCAGCACTAACAGCACCGCTTCCGACCGACACAGCGCCGCTCGAGACACTGCCAGCGCCACTAGTCACAGACACAGACCCGCCAGTCGAGGAGCTGCTAGAGCCACCTGACACAGACACGTGGCCCGCTGCTGTAGCCGCAGTACCAGACTCCACAGACACGTCACCGCTGCTGGCTGCATCCGAAGACCCGGAAGATAGTGTCACTTCGCCGGACGTAGCATCCATGGACACGCCACTGCCGAACGTTGTCGACCCGCTCGATGCATCACCGCTCGCAGAAGCACCGCTCACTACACTCACGCTGCCACTGCCAAGCAAACCCGTGCCAGACAAAATGTCCACGTTGCCACCGGCACCAGTACCGCTCATACCACCGTCTACAGAAACGCCGCCTCCAGTCGCTGCACCTGTCGAAGCCGCACCACCGGACAAACCAACAGCACCAGCGATACCTGAAGTCGCACTCAGTGACCCGCCACGAATGCTCACCGAGCCGCCGCCCACACTACTATCTGTGCTAGCGCCGGCATCAACTTCGATCAAGCCACCAATAGTACTACGACGAACACCACTAGACAGCTTCACCACGCCGTCCTCACCAGATGACACGGTCACAGAGCCTCCGCGTGAACTAGACCCGCCGGTCGACCCACCACGGATCGTCACATCGCCCGCGTCGGATGAGCTAGAGGCACCACTCGACACAACAACAGGCCCGCTCGATCCGCTAGCACTGTCGCCAGACACCACCGACACTGAACCCGATACACCGGCATCGGCATCACCCGTGCCAATCTTCACGTTGCCGCTCAAGCTCGAGCTTGTCGCAGCTGCACTGGACACAGAAATACTGCCGCTACCCGCACTAGCCGCGCCGCTAGACACGGATACAGAACCACCCGCATACGAATTGCTGCTGTCTCCACCACGTATCGACACGGAGCCACCGTTGGACGAACTACTAGAACCGCCAACCACGTCAACAAACCCAGACGCGTTGTCAGTCGAGTCGCCGCTTCCCAACGTCACACGGCCGGACATGGCTGTAGTCGAAGCACCGCTCCGCACTTCCACGGACCCGCTGGCACCACCGCCGGATGAACCCACCAACACATCGCCACTGACGACGGACGCGTCGATGCCGCTGCCGCTCAACACGGACACAGCCCCGCCCTGCACGACACCAGACCCACCCGACACGGACACCAGACCACCCGCATTGTCTCCGGCAGAAACGCCACCCTCCAACCGAACGGCGCCTGCCACAGCTCCCGAAGACGGAGATGCCAACAGAGATGATCCACCCGTCAGCAACACGTCACCTGCCGCAGAACTGGCGCTAGAACCACTGCGCACGTCAACGTCTCCGCCATCAGCCACAGACGAACCCACCGACAAGCTGATGCCTCCGGCAGAAGCACTGCTGCTGGTTGCCGAGCCAGACGAGATAAGTACTCCACCCGACGCAGAACCTGATGTACTCGATAGCCGCACCTCACCGCTACTGCTCAAGCCTTCTCCGCTGCGCAACGACACCGACGCGCCATTGCCCGACGCACTCGCGCCGCCAGACACCGACACGTCGCCTCCTGTCGCGCCAGCACCACCGGCCAAAGCCAGCGAGCCGCCCAAGTCGCTGGAGCTGCTGCCCCCGGACACACGCACAGACCCGCCAACACCAGCAGCCTCGCCACCGGATACGCTCACCGACCCGCTCGACTGCGCAAGCGACGCGCCAGACCCGATCACAACAGCACCAGACGAACCGGTCTCCACCGACCCACTCGTCAATGACACCGTGCCACTGCTAACGGAACTGGCGCCACCGGCAGATCCAAACGTCACCGACCCGCTCGTTGTCGACAAGCTGTTGCCGCTCAGGATCGTCACACTGCCACCAGACAACGACTCCGACGTGCCGCCTAACACAGACACACTAGAGCCCTCGCCATCCACGGAAGAGCCACCCGACAACTCGATGGACCCAGCACTAGTGTCACCAGACCCGCTACCGATACGGACGGACCCGCTAGACACGCTACTAGCGCTAGTGAGTATCTCGATGTCACCGCTCGAACCACCGGACACGACGCCCGTAGACAAAGTAACAGCACCGCTGCTCACAGCACCAACGCCGCTCGTCAGCAACACCGCACCGCCTACACTTCCCGTAGACGACCCGCCATCAATCCACACGTCGCCTCCTGGTCCCTGTAAGTTCGCAGACCCAATGATCTTCACCTTCTGCGCCGCAGACAAGCTATCCACGCGGCCACCACGCAACTCCACATCGCTGCCCACCACAGTGCCATCGCCCTGGACGAGGCTCAGACTGCCGCCCGAACCGCTACGGACAAACACACTGCTGCCAACTGCACCGCTGCTGGAGCTGCCACTCGACACCGTCACATCACCACCGACGCCGCTCGTAGACGAACCACCAGATACGGTCACAGCACCGCCAGACCCGCTCGACGACGAAGACCCGCCGCTCACGTCCACGGACCCGGAAGATCCCGTCAGCGATCCACCACCACTCACGAGAACACTGCCTCCCGACGCCGCAGCACCACTGGAACCGCCCACAACGCTCACCAAGCCACCGACCCCGGTATTGCTAGAGCCGCTGGACACACGGACAGCACCAGACGCGCCGTCCACAGTATCACCAGACACAAACGTCACATCACCAGATACAGACGCAGCACTAACAGCACCGCTTCCCACCGACACAGCGCCGCTCGAGACACTGCCAGCGCCACTAGTCACAGACACAGACCCGCCAGTCGAGGAGCTGCTAGAGCCACCTGACACAGACACGTGGCCCGCTGCTGTAGCCGCAGTACCAGACTCCACAGACACGTCACCGCTGCTGGCTGCATCCGAAGACCCGGAAGATAGTGTCACTTCGCCGGACGTAGCATCCATGGACACGCCACTGCCGAACGTTGTCGACCCGCTCGATGCATCACCGCTCGCAGAAGCACCGCTCACTACACTCACGCTGCCACTGCCAAGCAAACCCGTGCCAGACAAAATGTCCACGTTGCCACCGGCACCAGTACCGCTCATACCACCGTCTACAGAAACGCCGCCTCCAGTCGCTGCACCTGTCGAAGCCGCACCACCGGACAAACCAACAGCACCAGCGATACCTGAAGTCGCACTCAGTGACCCGCCACGAATGCTCACCGAGCCGCCGCCCACACTACTATCTGTGCTAGCGCCGGCATCAACTTCGATCAAGCCACCAATAGTACTACGACGAACACCACTAGACAGCTTCACCACGCCGTCCTCACCAGATGACACGGTCACAGAGCCTCCGCGTGAACTAGAGCCGCCGGTCGACCCACCACGGATCGTCACATCGCCCGCGTCGGATGAGCTAGAGGCACCACTCGACACAACAACAGGCCCGCTCGATCCGCTAGCACTGTCGCCAGACACCACCGACACTGAACCCGATACACCGGCATCGGCATCACCCGTGCCAATCTTCACGTTGCCGCTCAAGCTCGAGCTTGTCGCAGCTGCACTGGACACAGAAATACTGCCGCTACCCGCACTAGCCGCGCCGCTAGACACGGATACAGAACCACCCGCATACGAATTGCTGCTGTCTCCACCACGTATCGACACGGAGCCACCGTTGGACGAACTACTAGAACCGCCAACCACGTCAACAAACCCAGACGCGTTGTCAGTCGAGTCGCCGCTTCCCAACGTCACACGGCCGGACATGGCTGTAGTCGAAGCACCGCTCCGCACTTCCACGGACCCGCTGGCACCACCGCCGGATGAACCCACCAACACATCGCCACTGACGACGGACGCGTCGATGCCGCTGCCGCTCAACACGGACACAGCCCCGCCCTGCACGACACCAGACCCACCCGACACGGACACCAGACCACCCGCATTGTCTCCGGCAGAAACGCCACCCTCCAACCGAACGGCGCCTGCCACAGCTCCCGAAGACGGAGATGCCAACAGAGATGATCCACCCGTCAGCAACACGTCACCTGCCGCAGAACTGGCGCTAGAACCACTGCGCACGTCAACGTCTCCGCCATCAGCCACAGACGAACCCACCGACAAGCTGATGCCTCCGGCAGAAGCACTGCTGCTGGTTGCCGAGCCAGACGAGATAAGTACTCCACCCGACGCAGAACCTGATGTACTCGATAGCCGCACCTCACCGCTACTGCTCAAGCCTTCTCCGCTGCGCAACGACACCGACGCGCCATTGCCCGACGCACTCGCGCCGCCAGACACCGACACGTCGCCTCCTGTCGCGCCAGCACCACCGGCCAAAGCCAGCGAGCCGCCCAAGTCGCTGGAGCTGCTGCCCCCGGACACACGCACAGACCCGCCAACACCAGCAGCCTCGCCACCGGATACGCTCACCGACCCGCTCGACTGCGCAAGCGACGCGCCAGACCCGATCACAACAGCACCAGACGAACCGGTCTCCACCGACCCACTCGTCAATGACACCGTGCCACTGCTAACGGAACTGGCGCCACCGGCAGATCCAAACGTCACAGACCCGCTCGTTGTCGACAAGCTGTTGCCGCTCAGGATCGTCACACTGCCACCAGACAACGACTCCGACGTGCCGCCTAACACAGACACACTAGAGCCCTCGCCATCCACGGAAGAGCCACCCGACAACTCGATGGACCCAGCACTAGTGTCACCAGACCCGCTACCGATACGGACGGACCCGCTAGACACGCTACTAGCGCTAGTGAGTATCTCGATGTCACCGCTCGAACCACCGGACACGACGCCTGTAGACAAAGTAACAGCACCACTGCTCACAGCACCAACGCCGCTCGTCAGCAACACCGCACCGCCTACACTTCCCGTAGACGACCCGCCATCAATCCACGTCGCCTCCTGGTCCCTGTAAGTTCGCAGACCCGATGATCTTCACCTTCTGCGCCGCAGACAAGCTATCCACGCGGCCACCACGCAACTCCACATCGCTGCCCACCACAGTGCCATCGCCCTGGACGAGGCTCAGACTGCCGCCCGAACCGCTACGGACAAACACACTGCTGCCAACTGCACCGCTGCTGGAGCTGCCACTCGACACCGTCACATCACCACCGACGCCGCTCGTAGACGAACCACCAGATACGGTCACGGCACCGCCAGACCCGCTCGACGACGAAGACCCGCCGCTCACGTCCACGGACCCGGAAGATCCCGTCAGTGATCCACCACCACTCACGAGAACACTGCCTCCCGACGCCGCAGCACCACTGGAACCGCCCACAACGCTCACCAAGCCACCGACCCCGGTATTGCTAGAGCCGCTGGACACACGGACAGCACCAGACGCGCCGTCCACAGTATCACCAGACACAAACGTCACATCACCAGATACAGACGCAGCACTAACAGCACCGCTTCCGACCGACACAGCGCCGCTCGAGACACTGCCAGCGCCACTAGTCACAGACACAGACCCGCCAGTCGAGGAACTGCTAGAGCCACCTGACACAGACACGTGGCCCGCTGCTGTAGCCGCAGTACCAGACTCCACAGACACGTCACCGCTGCTGGCTGCATCCGAAGACCCGGAAGATAGTGTCACTTCGCCGGACGTAGCATCCATGGACACGCCACTGCCGAACGTTGTCGACCCGCTCGATGCATCACCGCTCGCAGAAGCACCGCTCACTACACTCACGCTGCCACTGCCAAGCAAACCCGTGCCAGACAAAATGTCCACGTTGCCACCGGCACCAGTACCGCTCATACCACCGTCTACAGAAACGCCGCCTCCAGTCGCTGCACCTGTCGAAGCCGCACCACCGGACAAACCAACAGCACCAGCGATACCTGAAGTCGCACTCAGTGACCCGCCACGAATGCTCACCGAGCCGCCGCCCACACTACTATCTGTGCTAGCGCCGGCATCAACTTCGATCAAGCCACCAATAGTACTACGACGAACACCACTAGACAGCTTCACCACGCCGTCCTCACCAGATGACACGGTCACAGAGCCTCCGCGTGAACTAGAGCCGCCGGTCGACCCACCACGGATCGTCACATCGCCCGCGTCGGATGAGCTAGAGGCACCACTCGACACAACAACAGGCCCGCTCGATCCGCTAGCACTGTCGCCAGACACCACCGACACTGAACCCGATACACCGGCATCGGCATCACCCGTGCCAATCTTCACGTTGCCGCTCAAGCTCGAGCTTGTCGCAGCTGCACTGGACACAGAAATACTGCCGCTACCCGCACTAGCCGCGCCGCTAGACACGGATACAGAACCACCCGCATACGAATTGCTGCTGTCTCCACCACGTATCGACACGGAGCCACCGTTGGACGAACTACTAGAACCGCCAACCACGTCAACAAACCCAGACGCGTTGTCAGTCGAGTCGCCGCTTCCCAACGTCACACGGCCGGACATGGCTGTAGTCGAAGCACCGCTCCGCACTTCCACGGACCCGCTGGCACCACCGCTGGATGAACCCACCAACACATCGCCACTGACGACGGACGCGTCGATGCCGCTGCCGCTCAACACGGACACAGCCCCGCCCTGCACGACACCAGACCCACCCGACACGGACACCAGACCACCCGCATTGTCTCCGGCAGAAACGCCACCCTCCAACCGAACGGCGCCTGCCACAGCTCCCGAAGACGGAGATGCCAACAGAGATGATCCACCCGTCAGCAACACGTCACCTGCCGCAGAACTGGCGCTAGAACCACTGCGCACGTCAACGTCTCCGCCATCAGCCACAGACGAACCCACCGACAAGCTGATGCCTCCGGCAGAAGCACTGCTGCTGGTTGCCGAGCCAGACGAGATAAGTACTCCACCCGACGCAGAACCTGATGTACTCGATAGCCGCACCTCACCGCTACTGCTCAAGCCTTCTCCGCTGCGCAACGACACCGACGCGCCATTGCCCGACGCACTCGCGCCGCCAGACACCGACACGTCGCCTCCTGTCGCGCCAGCACCACCGGCCAAAGCCAGCGAGCCGCCCAAGTCGCTGGAGCTGCTGCCCCCGGACACACGCACAGACCCGCCAACACCAGCAGCCTCGCCACCGGATACGCTCACCGACCCGCTCGACTGCGCAAGCGACGCGCCAGACCCGATCACAACAGCACCAGACGAACCGGTCTCCACCGACCCACTCGTCAATGACACCGTGCCACTGCTAACGGAACTGGCGCCACCGGCAGATCCAAACGTCACCGACCCGCTCGTTGTCGACAAGCTGTTGCCGCTCAGGATCGTCACACTGCCACCAGACAACGACTCCGACGTGCCGCCTAACACAGACACACTAGAGCCCTCGCCATCCACGGAAGAGCCACCCGACAACTCGATGGACCCAGCACTAGTGTCACCAGACCCGCTACCGATACGGACGGACCCGCTAGACACGCTACTAGCGCTAGTGAGTATCTCGATGTCACCGCTCGAACCACCGGACACGACGCCCGTAGACAAAGTAACAGCACCGCTGCTCACAGCACCAACGCCGCTCGTCAGCAACACCGCACCGCCTACACTTCCCGTAGACGACCCGCCATCAATCCACACGTCGCCTCCTGGTCCCTGTAAGTTCGCAGACCCAATGATCTTCACCTTCTGCGCCGCAGACAAGCTATCCACGCGGCCACCACGCAACTCCACATCGCTGCCCACCACAGTGCCATCGCCCTGGACGAGGCTCAGACTGCCGCCCGAACCGCTACGGACAAACACACTGCTGCCAACTGCACCGCTGCTGGAGCTGCCACTCGACACCGTCACATCACCACCGACGCCGCTCGTAGACGAACCACCAGATACGGTCACAGCACCGCCAGACCCGCTCGACGACGAAGACCCGCCGCTCACGTCCACGGACCCGGAAGATCCCGTCAGTGATCCACCACCACTCACGAGAACACTGCCTCCCGACGCCGCAGCACCACTGGAACCGCCCACAACGCTCACCAAGCCACCGACCCCGGTATTGCTAGAGCCGCTGGACACACGGACAGCACCAGACGCGCCGTCCACAGTATCACCAGACACAAACGTCACATCACCAGATACAGACGCAGCACTAACAGCACCGCTTCCCACCGACACAGCGCCGCTCGAGACACTGCCAGCGCCACTAGTCACAGACACAGACCCGCCAGTCGAGGAACTGCTAGAGCCACCTGACACAGACACGTGGCCCGCTGCTGTAGCCGCAGTACCAGACTCCACAGACACGTCACCGCTGCTGGCTGCATCCGAAGACCCGGAAGATAGTGTCACTTCGCCGGACGTAGCATCCATGGACACGCCACTGCCGAACGTTGTCGACCCGCTCGATGCATCACCGCTCGCAGAAGCACCGCTCACTACACTCACGCTGCCACTGCCAAGCAAACCCGTGCCAGACAAAATGTCCACGTTGCCACCGGCACCAGTACCGCTCATACCACCGTCTACAGAAACGCCGCCTCCAGTCGCTGCGCCTGTCGAAGCCGCACCACCGGACAAACCAACAGCACCAGCGATACCTGAAGTCGCACTCAGTGACCCGCCACGAATGCTCACCGAGCCGCCGCCCACACTACTATCTGTGCTAGCGCCGGCATCAACTTCGATCAAGCCACCAATAGTACTACGACGAACACCACTAGACAGCTTCACCACGCCGTCCTCACCAGATGACACGGTCACAGAGCCTCCGCGTGAACTAGAGCCGCCGGTCGACCCACCACGGATCGTCACATCGCCCGCGTCGGATGAGCTAGAGGCACCACTCGACACAACAACAGGCCCGCTCGATCCGCTAGCACTGTCGCCAGACACCACCGACACTGAACCCGATACACCGGCATCGGCATCACCCGTGCCAATCTTCACGTTGCCGCTCAAGCTCGAGCTTGTCGCAGCTGCACTGGACACAGAAATACTGCCGCTACCCGCACTAGCCGCGCCGCTAGACACGGATACAGAACCACCCGCATACGAATTGCTGCTGTCTCCACCACGTATCGACACGGAGCCACCGTTGGACGAACTACTAGAACCGCCAACCACGTCAACAGACCCAGACGCGTTGTCAGTCGAGTCGCCGCTTCCCAACGTCACGCGGCCGGACATGGCTGTAGTCGAAGCACCGCTCCGCACTTCCACGGACCCGCTGGCACCACCGCTGGATGAACCCACCAACACATCGCCACTGACGACGGACGCGTCGATGCCGCTGCCGCTCAACACGGACACAGCCCCGCCCTGCACGACACCAGACCCACCCGACACGGATACGAGACCACCCGCATTGTCTCCGGCAGAAACGCCACCCTCCAACCGAACGGCGCCTGCCACAGCTCCCGAAGACGGAGATGCCGACAGAGATGATCCACCCGTCAGCAACACGTCACCTGCCGCAGAACTGGCGCTAGAACCACTGCGCACGTCAACGTCTCCGCCATCAGCCACAGACGAACCCACCGACAAGCTGATGCCTCCGGCAGAAGCGCTGCTGCTGGTTGCCGAGCCAGACGAGATAAGTACTCCAC
Organism: Phytophthora palmivora; assembly: GCA_008079305.1. Lineage (NCBI taxonomy): Eukaryota > Oomycota > Peronosporomycetes > Peronosporales > Peronosporaceae > Phytophthora > Phytophthora palmivora. The sequence goes on from VOQZ01000634.1 coordinate 26,905, forward strand.
CCGACGCAGAACCTGATGTACTCGATAGCCGCACCTCACCGCTACTGCTCAAGCCTTCTCCGCTGCGCAACGACACCGACGCGCCATTGCCCGACGCACTCGCGCCGCCAGACACCGACACGTCGCCTCCTGTCGCGCCAGCACCACCGGCCAAAGCCAGCGAGCCGCCCAAGTCGCTGGAGCTGTTGCCCCCGGACACACGCACAGACCCGCCAACACCAGCAGCCTCGCCACCGGATACGCTCACCGACCCGCTCGACTGCGCAAGCGACGCGCCAGACCCGATCACAACAGCACCAGACGAACCGGTCTCCACCGAGCCACTCGTCAATGACACCGTGCCACTGCTAACGGAACTGGCGCCACCGGCAGATCCAAACGTCACAGACCCGCTCGTTGTCGACAAGCTGTTGCCGCTCAGGATCGTCACACTGCCACCAGACAACGACTCCGACATGCCGCCCAACACAGACACACTAGAGCCCTCGCCATTCACGGAAGAGCCACCCGACAACTCGATGGACCCAGCACTAGTGTCACCAGACCCGCTACCGATACGGACGGACCCGCTAGACACGCTACTAGCGCTAGTGAGTATCTCGATGTCACCGCTCGAACCACCGGACACGACGCCTGTAGACAAAGTAACAGCACCACTGCTCACAGCACCAACACCGCTCGTCAGCAACACCGCACCGCCTACACTTCCCGTAGACGACCCGCCATCAATCGACACGTCGCCTCCTGGTCCCTGTAAGTTCGCAGACCCGATGATCTTCACCTTCTGCGCCGCAGACAAGCTATCCACGCGGCCACCACGCAACTCCACATCGCTGCCCACCACAGTGCCATCGCCCTGGACGAGGCTCAGACTGCCGCCCGAACCGCTACGGACAAACACACTGCTGCCAACTGCACCGCTGCTGGAGCTGCCACTCGACACCGTCACATCACCACCGACGCCGCTCGTAGACGAACCACCAGATACGGTCACAGCACCGCCAGACCCGCTCGACGACGAAGACCCGCCGCTCACGTCCACGGACCCGGAAGATCCCGTCAGCGATCCACCACCACTCACGAGAACACTGCCTCCCGACGCCGCAGCACCACTGGAACCGCCCACAACGCTCACCAAGCCACCGACCCCGGTATTGCTAGAGCCGCTGGACACACGGACAGCACCAGACGCGCCGTCCACAGTATCACCAGACACAAACGTCACATCACCAGATACAGACGCAGCACTAACAGCACCGCTTCCCACCGACACAGCGCCGCTCGAGACACTGCCAGCGCCACTAGTCACAGACACAGACCCGCCAGTCGAGGAACTGCTAGAGCCACCTGACACAGACACGTGGCCCGCTGCTGTAGCCGCAGTACCAGACTGCACAGACACGTCACCGCTGCTGGCTGCATCCGAAGACCCGGAAGATAGTGTCACTTCGCCGGACGTAGCATCCATGGACACGCCACTGCCGAACGTTGTCGACCCGCTCGATGCATCACCGCTCGCAGAAGCACCGCTCACTACACTCACGCTGCCACTGCCAAGCAAACCCGTGCCAGACAAAATGTCCACGTTGCCACCGGCACCAGTACCGCTCATACCACCGTCTACAGAAACGCCGCCTCCAGTCGCTGCACCTGTCGAAGCCGCACCACCGGACAAACCAACAGCACCAGCGATACCTGAAGTCGCACTCAGTGACCCGCCACGAATGCTCACCGAGCCGCCGCCCACACTACTATCTGTGCTAGCGCCGGCATCAACTTCGATCAAGCCACCAATAGTACTACGACGAACACCACTAGACAGCTTCACCACGCCGTCCTCACCAGATGACACGGTCACAGAGCCTCCGCGTGAACTAGACCCGCCGGTCGACCCACCACGGATCGTCACATCGCCCGCGTCGGATGAGCTAGAGGCACCACTCGACACAACAACAGGCCCGCTCGATCCGCTAGCACTGTCGCCAGACACCACCGACACTGAACCCGATACACCGGCATCGGCATCACCCGTGCCAATCTTCACGTTGCCGCTCAAGCTCGAGCTTGTCGCAGCTGCACTGGACACAGAAATACTGCCGCTACCCGCACTAGCCGCGCCGCTAGACACGGATACAGAACCACCCGCATACGAATTGCTGCTGTCTCCACCACGTATCGACACGGAGCCACCGCTGGACGAACTACTAGAACCGCCAACCACGTCAACAAACCCAGACGCGTTGTCAGTCGAGTCGCCGCTTCCCAACGTCACGCGGCCGGACATGGCTGTAGTCGAAGCACCGCTCCGCACTTCCACGGACCCGCTGGCACCACCGCTGGATGACCCACCAACACATCGCCACTGACGACGGACGCGTCGATGCCGCTGCCGCTCAACACGGACACAGCCCCGCCCTGCACGACACCAGACCCACCCGACACGGATACGAGACCACCCGCATTGTCTCCGGCAGAAACGCCACCCTCCAACCGAACGGCGCCTGCCACAGCTCCCGAAGACGGAGATGCCGACAGAGATGATCCACCCGTCAGCAATACGTCACCTGCCGCAGAACTGGCGCTAGAACCACTGCGCACGTCAACGTCTCCGCCATCAGCCACAGATGAACACCGACAAGCTGATGCCTCCGGCAGAAGCGCTGCTGCTGGTTGCCGAGCCAGACGAGATAAGTACTCCACCGACGCAGAACCTGATGTACTCGATAGCCGCACCTCACCGCTGTGCTCAAGCCTTCTCCGCTGCGCAACGACACCGACGCGCCATTGCCCGACGCACTCGCGCCGCCAGACACCGACACGTCGCCTCCTGTCGCGCCAGCACCACCGGCCAAAGCCAGCGAGCCGCCAAGTCGCTGGAGCTGTTGCCCCCGGACACACGCACGACCCGCCAACACCAGCAGCCTCGCCACGGATACGCTCACCGACCCGCTCGACTGCGCAAGCGACGCGCCAGACCCGATCACAACAGCACCAGACGAACCGGTCTCCACCGACCCACTCGTCAATGACACCGTGCCACTGCTAACGGAACTGGCGCCACCGGCAGATCCAAACGTCACAGACCCGCTCGTTGTCGACAAGCTGTTGCCGCTCAGGATCGTCACACTGCCACCCGACAACGACTCCGACATGCCGCCCAACACAGACACACAGAGCCCTCGCCATTCACGGAAGAGCCACCCGACAACTCGATGGACCCAGCACTAGTGTCACCAGACCCGCTACCGATACGGACGGACCCGCTCGACACGCTACTAGCGCTAGTGAGTACTCGATGTCACCGCTCGAACCACCGGACACGACGCCCGTAGACAAAGTAACAGCACCACTGCTCACAGCACCAACACCGCTCGTCAGCAAACCGCACCGCCTACACTTCCCGTAGACGACCCGCCATCAATCGACACGTCGCCTCCTGGTCCCTGTAAGTTCGCAGACCAGATGATCTTCACCTTCTGCGCCGCAGACAAGCTATCCACGCGGCCACCACGCAACTCCACATCGCTGCCCACCACAGTGCCATCGCCTGGACGAGGCTCAGACTGCCGCCCGAACCGCTACGGACAAACACACTGCTGCCAACTGCACCGCTGCTGGAGCTGCCGCTCGACACCGTCACATCACCACCGACGCCGCTCGTAGACGAACCACCAGATACGGTCACGGCACCGCCAGACCCGCTCGACGACGAAGACCCGCCGCTCACGTCA